>JASAND010006066.1:0-17831 GCA_030248195.1 Trissonchulus latispiculum | reverse complement strand
TCGCGGTTAACTGCGGGCCCGTACAGGCATGGACATAATTCTGTGGCCGCAAAAGACCGCAAATTTTCCCTAAACTTGCCTTCTAAAGCCAGTTCACCGGCTTTTTCACTAACACTTTTTATTATATATAACATACTAGGTCGTGTAAGTCTACAGTCATTTTCCTTAGCTGTAGCTTTAGCTTTGGCTTTCCACTTTCAAAAGCATTACAATATTTTTCCAAATGAAAGTTTTTTATCACTTTCCTCCACTCTTTGAATTAGGCTGCAGACATATATATGTATTCGCAGTAAATTTTTAAAATTTTTATTCAAACTTGCACTTTTCATATTCCTATCTAAAACAGATTAGCTTCATTCTGCTTTTAGCCTTTATAAATTGAACGGGAGCAAAATGCTGTACAGGAATAAGAATTTTGCTTATTCTACAGATAGAATCCGTCCGAAGTTCAACTTTTAACATTGTGGTCACTGCAGTCAAGCAAATTTCATGCAGGCTGCAGGACCTGGTCTTGGCTGGTCGCGGTCACCAAAGCTACGGGTGCCAGACGGTCACGGTCCCTGGGCATGTCCCTCTGCCAAACTTTTCAAGCGGACTTTCCGGTCAGTGACTGCACGGGTTTACGTTATTTAAGTGGAAAATACTGAAGGTACCACTTTGACAGAGAATGAGTATGAAACTCAAAGCTATGAACATGGACATGGAACTTACCCTAATCGTAGCAACATGTTTGAATTCAGGCAGTTCGTCGATGTCATCTGGAGTCAGTTCTGTCGGTAATGTAAGATTTGACTCTTGAACAAGAAAATGTATCGTATTGTTCCATCGCCATCGCGGTCATTACTGCCAAATTCTGTACTTCTCCTAAAACATAAGTTTGAAACGTTACACCATGGCATATGCTAGAATATTGAAAGTGAAGATCAATATTAGAACAAAAAATTTGGTTCAACATTATTTGCAGAACTTTCTAAGTCAATTAACGTAGAAATGGGTTGATTCTGAAATAAACCATACATTCCCCATTAAATTGGACCTTCATCCACCTTCATCTCTGCAGAACGAATATGATTTAACTTACATGTCTCAACAATCTTCAAGCCATGACAATATGCTCCTGGATAGTGACTTGAATGTTGCGAATGAACTTCAGATCGTTAGCACGCTGTGGAATGCTCAGCATCAGTTCTAGTGCTTTTTGTAGACTTTTTGTATCCTTCTCTGCCCGAGACGTATACTTTATTAGCTCCTACAAAAGAAAAACAAGATTTCAATAACTTATTACGCTGTTTGTGCACAAACTTTATATTCTGCACTGAAATTCCACAATGTCCAATGCTTCACTGAGGATACTAAACCTGAGTCTTGACGAAATCTACTGATAAGTGATAAGATTTTCAGTGCCAAACATAGTGATAGTAATCATAGCGCACAAGGTAGTGAAGGTCCTTCAAAACCATATTTGGGATTTGGGTTTTATACAAATGTTATCGTTACCCCACAAAAAATCGACAAAAAAGCGAAGGCGAAATGACACGACTGCAGGATCAGACATGTGCAAGAGGGGAAGTTTGAGGGGGGAACCGGCGAACAAGGACCTCCGAAAAACTGGATTTTTCGGTTTTTTGGCCAAGAAACCGGAAAAAACCGGATCCCGAAGGGGGGGATTAGGGACCCCTCTGGACGATGTGAGCTCTTGGTCTGGGGAGGGTGGTGAAACCCCCCAACCCCGTCCAAGCACATGTATATGACTAGTATATAATGAGTACTGATTCCTTAGTCGAGACTATTAAAGAAAGTTACAGTTCTGATTGCTGTAGCTGTAGACAATTTCTGAAGCAAATGTAACGTTTTAACATTATGTAATACTCAGGTAGTCAGGTACGACACAATTTTTGGCATCACAGAAAAATATACGAAGTTTTAAAGTTAGCCCCTTGAATAAAACCTAATCATCATTTACGCAAATTTCTAAATCAACTAAGGTGGCAGCCAACGCGAAAATTGTTAGCTTTCGTAGCATAAAATTTGAGTTTCAGACTTGCAAAAAACCCCTTGATGGCTTTAAATGTTTCTTCGTTTACCTTGATGTAGGATTGGTATTGCTGAATTCGCTGGACTGGCAGTTTCAGGTATTCTTCCAAGGGCTTGTCAGATAATTCTTGTTTCTTTTGAATGTTCTATAATATTTGGAACAGTTACACAAACACTACATCGTGTGCATAAGTAAGCGTCACTTTAGGTCAATATTCCCATCTGATATTAATATCCCTGACCTAAGATTTAAATAGCTTCAAACACCTACTGCACCTTTTTTGGCAGAAAATTTCTGAAAAGTCAGAAACTTACGAGGAAAAAGTTTTTGACTTTTTCATCATCTAGCAACTTCTCAGCATCAGGCAGGTCTCTACAGTATCTCACATGATGGTCAAAGTCTCTTTCCTGTAAAATACAAATGTTACAACGTTAATGGAGTTAGTTTAAAACCAATAGGGATGCTTTTGTAATGGAAATTTACTGCAAATTATATGTTGGTCATTCGTTGGATTTTGGGCTAATATCTACTAGCGAGTGGAGCTTAAATCCTAATTACATAGTTTTAGAGCTCTTTATACACGTCAATTATCGAATATGTTTACTATAATCGGCAAATTTTCAGTATTATGGTTTGATTCGTTCTGTCTTAAATATAAGATAACATCGCTTCATTAGTAGTTTTCATCTGAATGTGTTTTGTGGCATATATTTTTTCAGGTAAGCGGAGTCTTTCTTTGCCCAGTCGTCAGTACCATAATGTTCCGACCTGTTCGAAGTAATGGAACTTTATTCTGTTTTTAATTTAGTGTTTGTTTACATCGAACAACGAACACCTGGAATGAAAATATGTAAGTTAGAGATGTTTACTACTTACAAGTCGAACAAATGTCTGGCCAACTTTGCTGGGATCATCGGAATAGTACTGCAGGCCTTTCAGGAGAACGCTAAAATATTTAGTATTGCATTATTTCTAAAGTTAGGAATGGATTGCCTTTATTTGTCTATTTTATGTTTAAGATTATTCAAGATTGTCGGCGTATCGATACATAAAACCTCAGCTGCTATTCACATACTTGATTTACTACCTCTGTGTAGGGCTGCGCCGTTAGCAAAATTACGGGGCCGGCCCGGCCTCAAGCCCCGGCCCCGTTACATGGCCCCGGCCCGGCCCTGTTACACGGCCCGGCGGCCCCAACGGCCCCAGCGGCCCCAGACTCCATTTAACAGTCTTTTGCAAGTGTATTGACGCTATACCATACACTGGCACTGCTTTGTTCGGATACCAATTTTAATAAATATAGTATTTATTTGTGCTAGAGCAGGAATGTATAAAATGAAAATTAGTATGAAAATTAGTTCATTGTGAGTTATTTCTCTATTCAGAAGTCCTATCTTCAGCACACACCTAGTTTAGGTAACATTTTTATGCCCAAATTATGAAAATTAAGTTTATAAACTATTTAAACAACAGAACTGACAGCCTCCACGCAGTCTTTGCCTGCTAGCAATCTAAGCGGTTGTAGATTTTTGAGCCCTAGTGTTGCTTGGGAGCTGCACATAGGTACATTAGGGAATTAAGGTTGCTCTTGACAAGGGAGTCATGAAATGACAATAAAGGTTTGCCTTTCCCTATAATTTGGAACGAAGTACGTTTAAGAAAGTAGTTTAAGTTGTATTTCTGAACCAAATATTGTGTTTGCGCTACGTTATCATGTTGTGTGCTAAGGAAAGGGAAGCCTGACGTGCTGAGGAATCAGAAACGTTTACTTAGGGATTTCAGAAAATAATTTCGGTTAGATATCGGAAGAAATAACTAATGCAAAGTCATGTGAAATTGATAAGAAAACTTACAGCGTTTAGCCGAGCTTCGAACAGAAAAACATGTTTTGCAATTGAATAATATCAGGCTTACAACGGAATATTGACCCTCTTGGGACCTTATGTTTATACCTATGCGAATCAATTATTCTGACCAATTGTCGAAATGGCTTGCTTGCGAAGTCAACTACAATTGCTACGATAATCGTTATTTGTTAACATTTATTGTCTACATTAGCACGTGCTGCTAATATTTTATGTCTTGTGTAATATACATATACATTTCAAATTTAGCCTTTTGCTATTATAATACTATGAATAGTTTTGAATCACAGCTTTCTAAAGATTTAAATATTGACGATATTGATATTGCTTTGACATTCAGCTGTCAAGCAGAACAATGTTGACAACTTGCGGCAATTCCTATATCAAATTTGGAAAAATTTCCCAGTGTTGCGAAGCTGGCTTTATTGAATCATATCAGTAGTGGAGGAAACTTTGCAAACCTCAAACAAAGGTTTTCAGACTCCAAGCAAACAGATGTCAAGCACTAATATAATAAATATAATAAGCCAAATATATAGAAAACTGAAACATGTGACTCAAGCTTTGTCTGCAAGTCACAGCAAGCACATAACAGGCAAAATTAAGTAAGTTTGAAAACAAACAAAAATTATTATCTGGCTGGCACAGCGTGACATTAACGAGAAATGTGTGCTACATAAGCCAAGAAATATCCATATGCACAGCAGAAATAAATAATAATGCGTGTTATATACATTCGGACGGCACGGCGGGGCCTAAGGGCCGTCGGGGCCCACGGGGCCTTGTAACGGGGCCGGCCCCCAAAGTGAACGGGGCCGGGCCGGGGCCGGGCCGTTGGAAAATTTTGCTGGGCCGGGCCGAATTGGGGCCGGCCCGGCCCCGGCCCCGTTATACAGCCCCGGCGCAACCATACCTCTGTGTGCGTAATTCATCCGAATTGCTGAGGTTTGCCAAAACAATAAATGACAACTGGAACATCACAACTTGAAGACAAAGCTTACTTTGTGTGGAAGTTGTAAAGGTCATGGAAGTTGAGGAATAACTGATCTCGCAAATATCTCAAGTCGTACGGTGTACTTGGTTCGTCCAGAACGGCTGCGTAATTGTCCAAAACGTAGCGCAGATCTGCCACAAATTGCTCCTCTGACCGCATGAGCTCAACGAAAACTTGACTAAATAAAAAGAATCAAAATTTTATTAAAAGTTTAAATAAACAATATCAACCCAAACAAGCAAGCAGGAGTAATGGATATGCATCAAAAAGTGACATAAAATTTTTTCTAGATTGAAGCTGAAGCTGTCATTGACACTCATCCACTTAGTTAGACAAAATTAGGTCTGGCACTAGTCCTCCAAACCCCTTTCAGTATGGTGTGGCATTAAGCAAAAACTTATAATTAATTCTAACTATATTACGAACGTTAAATACACTCAATTTTTGATAATTATTCATAAATTTTACTTTTTCGCACTCAAATGCAAGATACCCCGCAACCTACTCTCGCTTGAAAAGGGATTCCTCCTGTTTCGTCATTTGGACCTCTCCCTGTTCTATTTCTCTTGTTCTTCGTCTGGCCCGATAATACTCCGCCGGAGTCTCGAAATAGGATGCCGGAACCCATCCGGTTTGAGGTGGACGAGCCTGGAAAAATTGAGCACAAGCAATGGTTGTTCAATTCTAGAAAATATGTTGTGTAAGGCTGCTGTGTACAATCCTTGCGGAGTTTACACTCCGGGAAATTAGTTTTGTTAGATGCAGCGTGGTGGCCAATCAACTCATACCTAAATCAGCCTAATTCTTTAATTTATGTTTGCCAACCATGTTTACTAGCTATGGGGAATACAGCTCTCCCCTATTCCATCCACCTCCTCAATGCAGAGTTAAGACAATCAATCACTAGAGAATTGGAACATGAATTCTGTTATCATGTTCACGATTGCTCTTTTTCCAAATCATGGTCCTTCGAATGATCCAATTTTTCATTACATAACTATGCTATGCTACATATACATATTATGTTATAAATTGCCGTATTTTGTTTTAAGAAGAGTGGAGTAGAGTTTAGGTGACTAATATGTTTGCATTTGAATACAGCAAAAACCAAAAGGCCTTTGCCGTTTTGACAGAACACAAACTCCATTGACATACTGAAGTTATGTAACCTAGCTAAATGGAGAGTGTCATATAATCCAAAAGACCTGTTTAAGCAAGCTAGTTCTTAACAAAATTAGTTGTAAGGATTAGACTGCACATCTTGCTCATAAATTTAGTTTTTATTCCCTAATTTGCAGTCATATTAGTTGTGGCATGCCACATGGCTTGTCCAAACTTTGCTAGATTTAACAGCATTTAAGATAGACTTCAAAGCACAAGCATTTGGGTATATCAGCATTTGCAGGAATGAAGGTTCAGTTCAGACTATTATTATTATTAGCAGAATAAAAATACAACCTCAAAACAAACTCAGTCAATAAACAAATAATGCTCCAAAATTACTGAAAAGTACAAAATGTGCTAATATTGCAGCGCTTCTACCAGGGCTGGTGGTCCAAGAAGAATCCGAGGACAAGCCCAAGACGGGAGGCTACTGGCACCCTTGTTGCCACAAAACCAGGATCTAGGAGAGAAAAGGGAAGAGGGAGGTTCAGCTGATTCAGGATTGAAGGTAAAGACGGCCCAGCCGGGTTTTGACCACGGCCCTTCTGCTCCGAAGGCAGACATGCTAACCAACTTTACACCACAAAGCTATCAGCCGAACTCCCATAGGCTTATCAATCTTTCCTATGACTGCTTCCCTTATAGTATGCATGTACCCGATTAGCTAATTGGAGTAAGTGTTTGAGGCCGGCCGGACGATCGCCGGCTGGCCCGGCAGGCCGAGACCTTCGGCAGGCCGGCCAGCGGCCGGTGAGCTTTAGGCCGGTCGGGTACCGGCCTCGAGGCAGTTATTACGACTGCTAAGATATTGATTTTCGGATTTTATATTAGAAAAATAGCATAGCATAGCATAGAAACTTAGCATATAGCTAGATTTGAAGTTCATTTTAAGCTTAGTTTCTCTAAATTGTAAATTTCTGGTTGTTAATTTATTTTCTGACCGACGGCTGCGCAATCGTTCTAAAACACAACCTTGTTCTAGGTCCACCAGCACTTGGGTATGGCCGAAAATGGGTCAATTGGTGCTATGTTGTCTTTAAAAATCTAAACTATACTGATGGCCAGGTCTGTCTAATGCCATTGAAGGTGATTTTATCACATAAAATTTGGAAACGATTTTTGAAATATATAAAGAATGTTCTGTAGCTATCGTACCTACCTTTGTTCTGACAAGCCAAGAATGTGGATTTTTATTATCCAAGACTTCAACAATTTGACCTTCATCAAGCGGCAACTCATCCTTGTTGCTGCCATCAGGGACGAAGTCCTGAACTGCTATGTATACCGGAAGACTTCGAGTTTCGCTACCCTAAAAACAATATCAGTAAAATAAAGTAGATGTCTCCAAGTTATTACCACAGTTGCTGAGACTTGATGACATCGAATAACGTTCGATTAGTAGACATTCTGTTTCCTTGATTAAAATAGCTTAACTTTGCGAACTGTTTTTTAATCCCGAGTAAATCACGCCTTGTTAGTACTGTATCTTTTATTGCATAGACGTGATTTGCCCCGCGGCCGCCCAACGCCAATGCCGCGTCCACATACAACAGGTATTGCATCTGCCACAACGATGCTGATGCTTGCAAGCGGCTACGCCGCGACAGGGTTAGTTGACAATTATATATAAGCTCATACAAACGTATGAGCGTACATGTACACACTGTGACGCAAGGTTGGCAGGCCGGGTTTGTATGCTATATGATATTAAAACAAGATACGACTGAGAAAACAAATTTGAGCTAATTTAGTTTATGAAAGTACATACATTGCGTGCAAAGAAAACAAGATATGGCATGCAAAGGACTAGTGTCCTTGTAATGCACGCCCCCGCATAAACTTCTCCAGCTGAGCTTCATGAATTTCTACTTAAATGTGCTCAGAGTAACAATACTATCCGGTAAGCAGTTGTATAAGTGAACAGTGAACAGTATAGACATTGTATAAGTGAACTAAACGTAAAAATCAGACTCTGACTAATAAGTAAGCCAGAAATCTCGTGTTCGATTTAACAGTTAAAACTCCGATTCAAAGTTTAAAGTATGCTATTGCGGGATGTATATGTTGAGAATCAACTAAATTAAGTGTTGCAACTTAATCTTCAAAAATTTCTAAAAACAAACACTAAAACTAATTGTTACTGTTGTGTGCAACTTTCAGTCTGTTAGCTAAATTGATCAGCTTAGATCTGATCCTATGATTCGGTTGTTGTTCGATTTTTGTACGAAACGGTTGGGTATCTTGCTTATGCTATATTAAACTCCTTGTTACGCCACAATTCTTTGAGTTGGTTACGTCATGGAGATCTGATGGTCCAGTGAAGGTAACTTAGTGAGTTTGTATAGAGTTTAGGTAAATTCCTAGATTAGGCCCGGTCAGATTACCTGCAGTCGCTCTGCCCTTTCAGTTCTAGGCTAAGTTCCAGACAGTTAGCTTAGAATTAACATATATAATCGCTTCCAACAATATCCTACCTCCTCCTCCTCCTCCTCCTAACATCCTATCTTCTCTGTCGAACAAATGTATTATATATGTTCTTAACAGTGACATCATGTCAGAAACCGTCCGTAGGTAATTTGAGGCAATTTGTACCTTTCTATCTCAATCTCTATTTCAACTTTTGGGCTGCAAACTATCTAAGCTGTGCCTATCTACAGCCATTTAGACAGCCGAGTCGCAAATTTATTAGATGGGGAGTCGCAATAGTTGGCCCCAAACTGCCAGATCTGAGTCCAGGTCATCCTTCAGAATCCGGATTTTTAGCTTTTTTGGGAGAAAAAAGGAAAAACTCGGGTTTTCGCCGTCCTGTGACCGGTAATAGGCAGTAACTCGAAATAGCTTTGAAAGGGAAGAATATCTTTCTTCTTGTATTTGAAAGGGAGACTCAATTGGAACTGAGCAGTCAGTAAATTAGAGCGGTACAATATTCTTGGTGGCTCTTGGTCGCACGCATTCACATCGTTCAGGTCTTGGTCATCGTATTGCATAGGCCAACGATCGGGTGATTGCTTTAACCAGTCGGGTCCGAACCACCACAAATTATTTGTTTTCAGATCACTTATAGAACAACACCGAGTGGCTATATCAGCCGGATTTTCAACCGTGGAAACATATGTACAGGTTATGCCAGACTGATTTAACTGTAACTTTTCGAGATACCAAAGGAGGAAGTAGTCTTGAAGTTTTCAGCCATTGTAAGACACATTTTGCTCAATCTACAGTACTTTCCCAGTCAGAGGAATTCTAAGTTCGGATCCAGCCAAATTCAAGCCAAAGGGCTCCAATAAGCACACCGAGAAGCTCAAGTCTGGGAAGAGCTCAAGGAGGAGCTGCTCTTGCTTTGGAGTATAGGAGATGTACTTCGCAGTCATCAGTTGTCTCGGCCCGAAGATACACTGCAGTCGCATATGCAATAGCCGATGCGTCAAAGAAACCAAAAGGATCAAATTTGGAATTTGGTGTATTCCTTAACTGGATGGCGTAGTAGTAACCGATTTAAAACAATATCGGGTATATGAGACAATTCTTCTACCAGGAGATTCCAGGTTGTCAAGTCTTCACCGTAAAGTACTTCATCCCAATTCATTTTCCTTCCCCAAAGCTTCTTCAGAAGTAGTCGTGGCAACAAAGTTATAGGCGAGAAGTATCGAAGTGGATCAAGATAGCCTGCTGCAATCTTAAGTAGTTCTAGCCTGCTGCAATCTTAAGTAGTTCTAGCCTGCTGCAATCTTAAGTAGTTCTCTTTTGGTGGCAACATCGTTTGGAACAAAAAGCAATTATTCAGTGCCGATTCTTACTCCTTTCCCATTTAGAACAACAACAGTGGATCCGGCACTAGCCCTGCAGGCGAAAGCAACTGGAGTGTGGCACGTAGCGAAAAAAGATGAAATCTAAAGTTTCTTGATACTTTTTACAGCTTGTATTTCATCGCTTGTAGTGACACGGACAGTTATATGCTTGCAAGTAACAGATTTCTGTATAGGACTTTTATTTGCAAGGCCTTTTCTCAGTTATTTGCAATAAAATTGACCAATTTTGGTGTATGGATATAAAGCTGAAAAGGGTAGGACGTGATCTAGGACGCCAATCCAAGATTGTACTATCTGTAAATTAAACATGACCAGCAAGAAAAGCATGTACTAAAGTTACCCAGTGTAACATTACTAGCTTACCTGTAGTTGTTTACGTATTGGAGCGGTAGGTGCAAGTAAATACAAAGTGTATTATGTCGCTGAAACATTACAATTAGCATGCTAACTGCATTTCTGACTCGTTCGATTGGTCAAATAATTATGCTGAAAGAGTTTAAATTGTCTTACCCTCTAAGGCTTTGCAGTAGACTACTGTGCAATTTATAAAGCCTCCACTAAGATTTTGCCAAATTGGTAACTTTCCAATTTAAAAGGTTCGCTGCTCAGTTGTGGGAACGCCATCTTTCCAAATTGCAATCAAAGTGTTTATGCCAACCGGACACAGTTCTGGCTTCATTTCCGTTCATCTTTTCATTACGAATTTCCCAACTGTACGCAATTATGAAGTGTTTCATGCCTTATCAATCATTATCTGTTTCATGCCTGTCAAAATTAGCTAAGATTGTAGTGTTTTCTTGGAGGCTAAGCCATGTTGGCTTAACGTTGTTAGATGTTGTAGACGTAAAACAAATTAATGTCAGTATAGATAGACCAAGCAGTAGGAATTTTAAGCCAAGTTGTGTATTTCATGATAAACCAACAGATGAGACATACTAAAAAGCTATATAAAGCCAATTATTATTTGTTAAACCAAGTCAGATTGTCAGATTGGATAGACCAACCAACAAGACAGGCTTGGCTTATTTATGTGTAGAAAAGCATATTTTGCTAAGGCTGGCGTAATTGACTTGTTTAACCTGTCTTATTTGGCAACGCCGGGTAGGACATGTATCAATGTACAGGGGAGAGGGTAAAAACAGCCAAGTATAGCCAACAAGACAGTCTTGGCTGATTTATTTATAGAAAAGCGTTAATTTGTCAAGCTAGGCGTAATTGAGTTGCTTAACTTGGTAATACAGTGAGATGAACACATTTTAGAAGATACTGATGGAACTACACATGCTGCTACATTCGGCTATAATCACGAGTTATACACAATACATTGATCAAATCACAGCTCTATTTAAGTTTCTTTGCTTTTCATTCTTATCACTTTCCTCCTTTTCTCTTTAAAGCATTGGAGTGGTTCTGCTCCTGCAGTTTCAAATGCAAAAGCAATCCGGGTAGAAGCTGTAACATTTGCGTTGAAGTTGAATCATGACTAAGCTTTGTGGGACCTTTCCGTACTCAGATATCAGGTCAATGGCGGAATACCATTGAGCAGAGTTAAGCACAAAGGGCAAGGATGCAACAAGGACAGCACATAGATGCTGTGGCAACCTCTTCAGTGGAGCTGGATGTCTTTTCTGGCCTGGGGCCCGCTGCATAAAAAATACAATAAGTTAATAAGTCCAATAAGTCATATACAATAAGTAAATTTGCGTTGCATAAAAGTAATTATCAAATAAGTCATAAGTGACTTATTAAAATAAGCGATTTTGCAATTAAAATAAGTCAATTTCATAAGCGAGCGTTGCATAAAAATTGGCAATAGTTATCAGCTTATGAAAAATCGCTTATTAAAATAAGCGAATTTGCAATAAAATTTTCAGTTTTATTGTATTAAGACTAAATAAACACGGGTCGGAATTATCTTTCAATCTTCGCAGATTACATGCATTTTTATGTATTTTTGTTGAAAAATTAAATAGTATTTTCAATGCTTTCAACTTTCATTGATTTAATCGCTTATTCAAAAATTATTTGTCAATTTAATTACAATTCAAATTTGGTTCTATTTCCAAAATTACTTACCTTGGAACGTCTTCCGACCCGTGTTATCCTTTACATCCGTTAGGATCGCTATCACTTAAGCAATGCAAAATTTGGAAACCGATTCTGATTCCTCTAATTTTTCGGATATCGATGATGACGCGCCTATAAGAAGACCACGACATTTTCGACCAAGAATTAATTTTGATCGCTTGCCTCCGGATAATCAAGATCGATTTCGACTAAATGACGATGAAGTTAACTACCTAATCCAACGCCTTTCAGCATCAATTGCTCACCCTACTAACCGGAACTATGCCTTATAAACTCTGGAACAACAAATCCGACTGTCCCTGCGATATCTTGCCACAGGTAAATTTGCTCTCTGTGACATATGTAAACTAAGGAATCCTAATGCAACTTTTAAATTTTCAAATCATTAAAGCAAGAAAACAACAACAAAAACAATTGACATGTAGGACATACCAGCAGAAACCAGATGCTACTTTATTTCTCCTTAAACCAACCAACTATAGCCCCATGCATCTGCCCTTTGCTGGTGAGAGAACACGTTCAATACTCTAAAATAAATAAATCTCAAAATCCAAAAAAGTTTGAGTAGATCTCCCACCAACAAAGTAACAGACAATGTAGCTATAGTTGGTCCAAATCTTTTTGCTTAGTAGTTGTCACGGGGAGCCTCACGAACCTCCAAACCTCCTCCGAACCAAATTATCCGCAGTGGTATATTTGGCTTCAGATCCTCCTGATTCTCCAGTTTTACGACGCTTGTCCACCTTCTGCTAAAACAACGTTGAAACAACAACTACAACATTAAAACACCAACATTAAAAACAAATAATCAACACGCTAAAGCTTAACCATTTTGTGCATAAATTTTCTCAGGGCTTTTCGCCAAAGAAGCAGAGTTAAACGAGTTAAATGTAACTCTACCCTTTTCATGAAGGAGTTAAAAGATATTAAGTCAAGTTTAAACAAGTTAAAACAATTTTAGCTCAAGTCTACTCTACTCCACTTTTTCGCAAAAAGGCCCTTAGTACAAATTATTGAAAAATAGCATGTTTGCATTGTAGGCTGCATTTTTCCACTTGAAAGCACTCAAAGAAACGGCAAGCACAAAATGGTTAAGATTGTATACACATGCAAAGTATATATGTAACATTTCAAACAAAGAAACAAATAATTGCAACAAACATAAAAAATCGTGACTAAACATTAATAATACATTGGATATACATTACAATATTTGGGTATTATACAATACAGTCTTAGTGACAGTGGTAACAGACAAAGATTCACAAAGGTTTAACTGAAACAAAATTAACTTAGGTTAAGATGAACTTACCATTGTATATCCGCGATAGTTTGGCCAAATTGTGTTTCTGACATATTGCCATCCTTTGCCCTTGCTCGGATCGAAACCATGGATCGTCATGCATTCCTTGACAATAGATTTCCATGCCTTGTTTTATCTTTTTATTCCAAAGTGTCCGAAAATTGAACAAATAACACATGTTTTTTCTTCTTGATCATTCGCAGTACAATGACTTTTTCGTCTTTCTCCCTAGGTCCTTTTTTGCCACAGCTAGTCATTGTAAAAAACGAAAAGTATTGACGAACTGCAGCAGACAGCAAAATGTAAAATTCGGACAAAGCAGCGAGCGGTGGTGGTGGTTTAAGGCGCTATTTTTTATGCATCAATGAACTTGTCTTTCCTTTAAAAAAGACTTATGACATTTGAAGGCGCATATGACTTTTTACTTATTCAAATAGCGCTTATTACAATAAAATTTTATGCAACAGCAGAACTTATTGTATATGACATATTGTATTTATGAACTTATTGCTTCTTAACTTATGACTTATCATTTTTATGCAACGGGCCCCTGAGCTTCATGTCATCCCGGTTATGATGAGCAAACAGTTTATGTAGTATCCAGCAGCAGGTAAGCAAACCACTTTCGAAGCCGTACTGAAGACAAACTAACGCCACTTTTTCTCCTTTATCAGTCCCATGTCATCAAGAAAACGGCACTCCAATAGGTTACACGCTGAAATGAACAGGGGCCGAATTTGGGGAGGGGGTTTAAGTGTATGTTTAACACTTGTATGTAGAAAACATGCTAAGCGAGTGAGCGACCCCCGTTTGGGACTATGTACCCATATAGGGGTGATGTGAGAGGGGGTCAATTCGTCAGCCGAAGTGCGCATAGCATAGTTTCGGCTTTCACTGCACGAGTCTGACGCTTGTCATACTCTTATCATTATGTACTTGATAATATTAAATAAAACAGCAATAAACCCAAGCTATAGATTTTAAAGCACCTTTAGCAGAACTTTTCGGAAATATCTATCGCGTGCCAAAATAATCATAGAATTAATCAATTGCCGTAATCTGCATGACAACAATATAGAAAGGTTACTCTTGCTATTCTTATTGCTATGCCACTCTGAACTTCTAATACTATTAAATATTCTATATTTAGAATTGTGGCATAGTGCATAGGCATTCTAGTGGCATAGAAATCAAAATTGCAAGAGTAAAGTTTCTATATTTTTTGTCATGCAGATTATGGCAATTGAATAATTTATAATTCTATGATTATTTTAGCATACGATAGAGATTTCCGAAAATTTTTGCAAAAGGTGCTTTAAAATTTATAGCTTGTTTTTATTGTTGTGTTATTTAATATTGTTTAACAGCAGTATTCAGTTCTTTGCCAATACGGTACAAAACTAACTTTTGATTTTTTTGACCAATAACTTTGAAATTTGGTGTGGGTGCATACTAAAGGCTGATGAATTCAAAAATTAAAAATTTTTAAAGTTTTTAAAAAATTTTAAAAAATTTAAAATTTTAGTTTGGTAAGGGGGGGCCAAGGGGAACCAAAAAATTTTTGAAAAAATTTTGCTGAAAACTTGCATACAGGGGTTCTCTGGGGCGCTGAGCGCGAATTTGAAGTCCGTTTTTCGATTCAGCTTTTCGTTAGCTCAGTATAAGATTACATCTTAAGCTTACAACTTTAGCTTATACTGAGCTAACGAAAAGCTGAATCGAAAAACGGACTTCAGATAATCTAACGCGTGCTCAACGCCCCAGAAAACCCCTGTATGCAAGTTTTCAGCAAAATGTTTTTCAAAAAATTTTTTGGTTTCCCTTGGTCCCCCCTCACCAAACTAAAATTTTAAATTTTTTAAAGTTTTTTAAAAACTAAAATTTTTGAATTTTTGAATTCATTAGCCTCTAGTATGCACCCACACCAAATTTCAAAGTTATTGGTCAAAAAAATCAAAAGTTAGGGCTGGGGGGGAAAGCGCAAGAGACTCCAAAAACTAGCCGTACAATATAATACGGGACGTGCCGTTTAATACGGTACGAAAATTGCCGTACCGTTTTATACGGTACAAAATCTCATACGGTACGTACTCAAACATTGATCAAATCACAGCTCTATTTAAGTTTCTTTGCTTTTCAATCGTATCATTGGCTTATTTGGCTATGTCGCGTCGCTCATGTTTCATTGTGGATGAGGGGGGTTAAAACAGCCTAGTACAACCAAGTCAGTTGGCTTGGCTAATATTTGTTTGCCGATGCTTAGCAAATAAGCTAACGAACGCAGTTAGCGTTCGTTAGCTTATTTGCCTAGCCAAGATATCGAGCGCAGTTAAGCCAAGCTCAGCATCGCCCAGCAAATATTAGCCAAACCATCAGTCTTGGTTGTACTTGGCTGTCACCCCTCTTGTTCACACAAACATCTGCTAACCTAAACGGGCAAATAGGCCAAGCTAACAAACACAGCTAAGCCTAGCTAATCATCGCCAAGTAAATATTAGTCAAGCCAACTGTCGTGGTTGTACTTGGCTGTTTTTACCCCACCCCCCTCCACTCACACAAACATTTGCTAACATAAACGGGCAAATAAGCCAAGCTAACGAACGCATTAGCCAAGCCAATTGTCGTGGTTGCACGTGGCTGTTTTAACGCCCCCCCCCTGCTCACACTAACATCTGCTAACGTAAACGGCAAATAAGCCAAGCTAACCAACGCATTAGCCAAACCAACCGTCTTGGCTGTACTTGGCTGTTTTTAGCCCCCCCTGCTCACACAAAGTACTACGTACCCAAACGGGCAAATAAACCAAGCTAACTCACTCACATAACTGAACATAAACGACCAATAAGCCAAGCTAATGAACGCAGTTAAGCCTAGCTACACATCGCTAAGCAAATATTAGCCAAGCTAATCAACGCAGTTAAGCCTAGCTACGCATCGCCAAGCAAATATTAGCCAAGCTAAGTGTCTTGGTTGTACTTGCCTGTTTTTACCCTGCCCCCTTGCTCACACAAAATTCTCCGAACCTAAACGGTCAAACCACGCTAACGAACTCACTTAAGGGGAGGGCTACGAATTTCATTAAGTGTTCGATGTTAGAAAAGCTAACTAGTCTTTTGCCACATAATAGTATTAGTATTAGTATTAGCATTAGTATTAGTAAAATAGTTTAAAGTTTGAAAGAATTCCATGCAGCGTAGCGTCCTGTGGAGCCATCAGAAGTTGATCCAAAACTCGCCATGACACGTCCACAAACATTGCCTCGCCCTGATCGCTATGTGCAAGTCACAGTACCCAAATTTTCAGGAATTAGTTTTAACATATAGTGCTTTGACATCATGTACAATAATCTCTAGACCATTGCATACTTTTCTGTGCGCTACGATCAAAGTGCAAAAAATTTAGGTGTTGTAGGTCTATACGGGTGGAGGTTAACTAACTTCTAATGAGCTGTGGTTTACCAAATGAACCCAAGTTTGCTGCAATTAATACTCCACCAAATATCTGTCTTAACTTTTGCATAAATGACTTGATTTCGTTAATACCCTGCGTTCGCAGTGCTAGATTACATTATCGATATTGTCGCTGTTATTTGATTCCATTTCGAAGATGTGAGTCAATTACTCCAGTGGCAGAATCGGCTGAAACTTTGCGCATTACAGGCCAATGAGTGTAGCAAGATGTGCAGAAAAATAGGTCACTAAACCTCGCTCCAATGTTTAGAAATGCTAGATTGATTTCTCGAAGTATGGATGGCGATCGCTCCAAAAAGCTCTAAGACAGTATAAGCGCATACTGAACGAAGAAAGCGTCATATCGAAAAACGGATATATTCGAATATTCGAAAAACGAAAAAATATTCGGATTCAGCAGATCAAATAGCCCCTATAAGCACCTTTTCGGCAAAATCAGGGACAAAAAATGTTTTGACTCCATTTCTACTGCGCTTAGCTAGCTTTTCAGGCCTAAAAATAAGGGTTACTTCTTAACAAAAAGTTTGCTAGCACACTAACCGGAAAACCAAAGCCCTTGAAACTCACAGACACTTTACCCCTATTAGAGCCTAATATTTGGTAAAAAGCTGGGATAGGCTAGGGGCTGTCAATTTTATTAGATCGAAAACGACGCACGGTCATCTCGCAACTTTTTGCCAAATTTCAAACTTTGTGCTGTTATAGCTGAGGAAGGAAGCAACGCTCCAAAGCCGGAATAGTTTTAATATTTTGCACTGGTAACAGTTAACCTTTACGGTTGAATGTTTCAGAATTGGTCGGTTGAATGTTTCAGAATTGGTCAAACCGTTAATCCACCAGAGCTGGAAACTCCTTTTTGAAAAATCCCATTTTCGCACAAAATTGGTACTTTGGCGTCCTGCCAAAAACGGTGTATATGAGATATATTGTTGCCCACCCTAAACTTTTTACTTTGATATGTTAGCTAACGTTGGACGGAAAAGTAGCTCTCTCCGACGGTGCCGTGCCAACCCGTTCGTAGCCCCCTCCCTTAAGCCTAGCTAAACGTCGGCGACCAAATATTGGCCAAGCCAACTGTCTTGGTTCTACTTGGCTGTCCTCCC
>JASAND010006065.1:0-12542 GCA_030248195.1 Trissonchulus latispiculum | reverse complement strand
AACTTTAGATTTCCCTATTCTTTTTTGTTCCCCATTGTAAGCATGCTCAACTCGTACCCCCATCACCTTTGCCATATATTCCAGCTACATTGCTTCTTTTCTGCCCCTTTGTAGCCATCTCTTGAATTTCCCATCCTCTGTGGGTTTCCATTTGGCGTACAGACCAGTGGGCATTTCCTGCATTGTGCACCAGAGATTTAGGGCATTGGCGTCGAACCCAAACATTTCAGCAAGTTTGAACCCGTTTGTAATTTCGGTAACCCCGGCTTCATGATATCTGTGGAATACCAAACTAGGACCCCCAACTATATTGTCCTTAATTAGTTTATGCCAGTGTTTAGTAAATCTATTAACAAGGGGAAGTATCGTATGTTTTGGAATTTTATTCATCATGTGCTTGCAAGCCAGGCCAGGTAAAGAAATTGCCCCACTTTTGAACATGTCAATCCCCATAGTTTCCCAAAATTCTACCATCTTTTCCTTAGCCTGAAGAGGCAAAACAGGAAGCCCAGACGTTTATAGCAGCGAACTCTCACATTATAGCACCCCTAATTAGGGTGGACAAAACACTTAACGGTGAGGTATTAAGATCAGTTGTTATTTCAACAGAAGAGGATACAGAGTACGAAGTACCTTAATAGCGAAACTGTAACTACCGCAACAGTCCTCTTCAGGGCTCCCCAAGGAAAAGGGGCAACAACCAACTAAACTATCCATACTAACAATTCTACTAACAATTCTACTAACAAATCTACTAACAATATAAAAAATCAAATAAAGTGGAATTAAAAATGAAAAATTGAAAATACAAAAATATTGCATGCGCCGGACTAGGTGAGATTAGGTTAGGTAGCGTAGGTAGGTAGGTACGCGGTTAGCTTAACGTGCTGGTTTCCTTTCGGGTATTTTTGACTCATACGGTTTTAATCCTTTACGTACATGGCTAAAACTTACGAAATAATCTATTCCCATGCTCTTTAACATTCTGGGACCAGTCTCGTATTTTTCGGCGAAAACATAGAAAAGTTCTGGTTTTTGGCCTTAGCCTCCAAGTAGGTAGACAAGACACGAGATTGGTTGTTATGGCTGGAAAGAGGACACAAAAATGAACATTTTTGCTTTTACAAGTTTTGAGCTATCTCCAGTGGTTAAGTCAGTATAAGCAAAAAAACTACTTTTAAGGTCAAAGAGTGGCCATTTTTGAGGAAATCAGTTTTTTCAAAATTGCTGCCACATGTTAAGGACAAACTTGGCTAATTTATACTCAATCGATGCAGCGTCCAAATGCCCATTTTATGAATGCCGGAGTTTATTGCTTTAAGCAAGAGATTTGGCCGAAAAACCACTTTTGCAAAACTGCGATTATTTTGTTTTGAACATCGATTTCTCAAAAACTACTCGACGGGTTCCTTAGATTTTTGGCAGAATTGAAATTCGTACTTCTGCGGAGGAACGTTCATCTTGGTTTGGGCTAAAACGTATCGAGTAGTAAAAAAACTCAATGCGAAGTTGCGAAATTTCGTGTTACCGTGCATTTGGCTGATTTTCTCGACCGTTAAGACCTGTTGAGCCAAATCCAGGAAAACGTCCCTCGGCCCATATGTCCTTCATATAGTGGCACAAAAAGAACTTTTGGCCGATTCTTCAGTTTTGAGAAATCGATGTTCAAAAATTTTTGGTCTATATTCATCCTGTTAGATGTCAGCATGTCAGAAAATTTCTGCTATTTTTTGCTAATTTTGCCAGTTTCGTATGCCCATGTAGATGTTCAGATAATAAGATTTAAAACGATGTATAAAGCTCTTTACAACTCCCAAAATTGCGACAGTTACAGCGTTTCAAAAAACCACCACAAAAGCACTGCACAAAAGGATACCAGCACCTTAAATAGGTAGGAGTCCGGTAATGGGCCGACGCCGGGTCCCAGCATCAAAAATTGCCTTTTATCTTGACATTGGCACTACACAGGAATGTTTTGCCATTTAATTTCAAAGCAATTTCAATTATAATTTTCTAATCTTAAAACCTTTAGCAGTGTCGGTCATTTTAATTTTGAGACAATCTTTGGACCACGTGACCTGTGCTTTTTGCGACTGTGCTTTGTCAGCGTGAACTATGTGTCTTTAGTTTCCTGAGCACAATTAATCCAAACATCCGAGCCATTGTAACGCTTGAATCAGGATCCGACCCTAATGTATGGACGTAACTATGCACAGACTTTCCACAACCACAACATCCAAGAACTAAAAAGAAATAATTTACTATTAACCTAACAATTAGGATCTACACAATCACACAGGCGAAAATTTTTGAACCTAAGATATCGGCGTTAGCTATTTTCGAATCGTGCGAAGATTTCATTGGTTTGTTGTGTGACCTTGATAAAGGTGGCTCGCTTTGACAGTTCCTTAAGTTTAAGCGATCCAGTATAAGTACAGGCGGATCTGAGACCGCCAAGAATATCCAAAATTGTCTCCTCCACATCTCCCCGGTACGGAATTTCGACTGTTTTCCCCTCCTCAGATCGATACTGTATTCCGGCCGCATTGTTGTACTTCTTCATTGCTGTTTCGCTGGCCATGCCATAAAACTAAAATGAAGTAACAAAATGTAGAGAAGATGAAGCTAAACCTAACACAAAATAAGCGATTATACAATAGACATTATGTTTGTAGTAGTAAATGTGGTATATATATTCGTCTAGTCAAAGTAGTTCTTACATTTATACTTTTAAGAAACGGGCCATGTGAATGTTGAAAGTTAAAATATTACGTTTGATAACTTAGTACAATTTGCAGAATTTAGATGAATTTGACAATTTGGGATAAACCTATTTGTAATCTAATTCATGTAGTTTTTGAACTGCTTGCTTTTAAAATTCCCGGATATTTCACTTACGGATTTAAATTTCTTCCCCTCCTTAATAATATCTTCGCCACCCGATTGATCGTGTCCGGCCAACATCCCTCCGAGCATCACAAAATCAGCACCCGCCCCTATGGCCTTTGCCACATCTCCTACAATGTAAAAGTAAAACACATTTTAGTCAAAGTTCAGTCAAACACTACTTCAGAAAAATTAGCATTCATTTCAGTCAAACTGGATTTGCAGGATATACGTATAACACAGGCAAGTTACCATAAATTTAACGACCTATGCTGTTTTTTGGCTTTTCGACCATCCAGCTGACCGGTTACCTGTTAGCCCTTTGCTACCGTTGCGTTGATACTGTCAGCACCAGTGATGGAGTACTTTTAAATGCACCCTCTTTAATTTTATGGGATTTTTGGGATAAGCATACCTCATTTCTAAGGCCTTATTTCTTTAAAGATTAAACTGATTTGATTAAAATTAATCTGCATTACAGAAATAGCACATCGATTAAACGGATAAAAATTTAATCCAGCGAGTTAAACGAGTTAAACACATTAAATGTAATCCTCTTTAATGCACCTAGGATGTAAATTTTAATCGCTGTTTCTTTAATGGCAGATTAAATGGATTATAATTAACTGGTTTAATCCGCGGATTACAAATGGTCGTATTAAACGGTCCGTTAAATCCGTTTAATCCCGCATTACAGAAATAGCTATTAAAATTTCAATCCGGGTGATTTTTAATCCGTTTAGTCCGACCGTTTTAACCTTTAAAGAAATAAGCTCAAAGTGGTCAAATGAGCTTTTATTATCGCACAGATATATAGAGACGAACCTGGACAAGCACAACCTCCATCTGAGATGATGTGACCATTCAGACCGTGAGCTGCATCGGCGCACTCCAGGACCGCTGACAGCTGGGGATATCCCACCCCGGCCTTCTTCCGGGTGGTGCAGACGGATCCGGGACCAATTCCGACTTTTACAATATCGGCACCGGAAAGGATGAGCTCCTCCACCATTTCTCCGGTCACGACATTTCCAGCAATGATTACATGATGAGGAAAAATGGACCTAAAAGAAGGTGAAATGGCACAGACACCGAAAGTGCATAATTGCACTAATGTACAAGAAGAAGAGTATATGAACCACTCGAGGGCTTCTCTTCACTGCTTTGCCTAACAATTTTCCGCCCACGATATGCGAATGTTCCCTCGTTTGGGTGGGGTCGCTTTCTTCGGTTACGCATACCTTCGCTGTTTGATGTGTGGGGGTGTCACTAAAAGTAGTTATACAATACAATGAAGAGGAGCTCTCTTCATGACGTTGCATTGTTTCCATTGGCAAGAAACTTAGGCCACTGCTCCGCCGGTCGGATGAGGTATTAAATTGGTGGGCCCGTCTGCTGCCTTGCTGGGGGTAGTGCACGCTAAAGAACCCTTAATCCACTTATCGTCAAGAGTAGGTCGCGGAGTCCCGGTGGAAGGTACCCCCATGGGATCGACCAGTACGCAAATTGGCCTATCTACCTCCTGCGAAGGAGTGCTAGGTGCAAAGGAGTCACGTACTCAAAAATGGTCATACTAACCGGTTTGCTCCTGATCCCACCCATCTGCGCTAGAGGCTTGGAGTGTCGAAAGACACTACTCTCCTCTGCTTCTCGCAATGAGCACTTAATGGAGGCAGACAACCCGGAGCCGAAAGGCCAAGATTGCTCTCTCCGGCTTCCCATTGTGTGGACAGCATCCAGACGACATAATGAGAGTCATACTAGATATGACTGATGGAGAGCTCTCTAGTGATTTACTCTTTCGACTTATGGACTCTTTGTCTCACTTTTGAGATCTTGAATCCGGTTGTTTTAAAATTAGCAGTTTATGTAAATATTAAGGATAAATTATTTTTTGTGTGCGGTCAGTTCAGGGTGCTTTGGAATTGAGATTGAGAGTAAAACTGTTTTTAATTATCTAAAATCCTTATTTTTGAAGGTCCAGCAACAATGCATGGTAAGGAATGAGTAAATCTAAAACCCGTAGCTAATAGTAAAACTCAAGTTTTGAAGGTTAATTATTGCCAATTTCCTGTTATTTATTCTACAACTAGCCTTGATATATCGATCCTCTCAGTTTAGCTTTGATTTGCTAGCTAGCTAGCTAGTCACTGTATCTTTTCAGTGATCAACTAATTCTTGTTTTGTCAATATACACCAGGATTCATTGAGGTTCTAGAACGTTGTCACTTTCATTCAGCTTGTCCGAGTTTTAAGCGCCTTATACTCCTCCAGCAAAAATATATTATACCTATGACAAAGTACATAATAATTTTCAAAGTGTCAGTTGGTGCTGTTTCAAAAATAGCGTATCCGTATCCGTTGCTAGCGCAAATTTCATCAGAATCAGAATAAGAAATTTTCTCACAAAATTGATTACGCATATACTACACGGATATAATAATTTAAAGCCGTTAAGATAACGCCTACCTCACGGCGCGCACAAACTGAACAAAGTGTTCAGAGTAGCCGTTAGCCACATCCAAGCAGATGTATTTGACAGATGGTACTGCTTGTAGGATGTGCTGAAGCTTCTCCAAATCTCCCTTTGCCATTCCGGATGATACTGCGATGTGTTCCATTATGCTGGGATCTGAAAATAATAAAAATTAGGGGTTGGAAGCTAATGTAATTATATTACCTGCAATCATCTAAATGGCATATCATAGAATAATTGAGAACTTAGGTTGTATACTAGAAGCAGCATGTTGCACTTTAGCACTCTAGCTACTGTTTAGTTTAAAAGATAGAGGGAAAAGCAAATGCATGAGTAGCTACGCAGGCACCAATTAATTGTAACCAAGTATACAACATTCCAAAAGGAAAGCGTGAAATCTTCTGGCAAATTGTCTCATGACTCGTGAGCATTGAAAAATAATTGTTTTTGATGTGCAGATTTATTGAAGCACGGCATTCAGCAAATTATATCCGTAATTATGCATTGAAGTGATTCTTTTATGAAAGACTGAGACTTACTGCCAGTCAAGCCAGCGGAATTTAGGTAGGCATGCTGCCAGATATGGCAAAGGAGGAGGTTTGGGCGGGAGGTAAAATGGCGGCCGCCGAATGTCCGAAGTTTTTAAGGTAATTGCAAAAAATTTGCCAAAAGCAAAAATTGGTTTGCACGAAAAAAGGGGAATGAGCTATCCCTCAGGGGTGAGTTTAGGGTCCGGCAAGGGAGGGGGCTGAAAATATACAAATATTCCTCCCTCCCTAAGCGCAGATAACCGTCCAAAGAGTTGGGTAACACTGAATTATGCGGCCAAATAAAATAGGTTTTGCATTAAATATTACAACATCATTATGTGTATAACGTCTTACGACTTTCCGCTGCAAATTCTCGCCAAGCCTCAATGCTGTAATGTTTATGAATGCAGGTAAACATGTCGTGACTGTGAAACGCCTTGGCCATTTCAAAGGTTCCAACGGTGTCCATGTTGCTGGCGATGACCGGAATTCCGCGATACGTTTCACCGGAATTTCGGAAAACAAATTCACGATGAAGATCCACATCGGCCCGACTTTTTAGGGTGCTTCGTTTTGGACGCAAAAGGACATCTTTGAAGTCCAGCTTAACGTCATTGTCAATATGCGGCATATTGGCTTTAGCTGAACTTTTGTTTGCCGAAACTGCAAAAATAGAACCCTATTAGCATGTTAGATTACGTAAAATAGTTTAGCCATTACTACAAGTGTTGTTATTATTACAAGTGTTTCTGTTTTATACGGCTTGTACATAAGTTGCAAGTGCAAGTACGTTTAGCCAAATTATATAATAAAAAAGCTGTTAATCGTTGATAACCAACAACTGACAACCACTTCACTTAAAATGATCTAAGATCTGCAAGTGGATAGCTAGAGAGTGGAGGACGCGGGTTCAATCCCCAGTGCAGTTAAATCTTCAAGATTTTGTCATTATTGCGGTAGTAGATTACTTTTAATAATAAGTATGTACTTCTACTTCGAGAATAATTGTACGCAATAATATATTTTAAAATAAAGCAGAACTGTGTGCACAAATACAAACTAGAAAATAAATTATTTAACAAAAGAAGATGTCTGCCAAAACTTTGTGTTAAGTTAGAGCAGCTACATTACTGCCCATATATGCAACCTCATAAACACAAGGAGACGAGTTAGCAGTCTTTTTTCTGGAGTAAAAATAAAGGTACCTCATTTCTGCATAGCAGCAGCTGCTTGAAATTAGTCCGCGTTTGGAAATGAAAATAACGCCGAATGCTGAAAGCGTTTCTTTCTTTATTTCGCAATGGCGAATCCAGTTTTCGCTCGCAACAACAAGTCACGTCGAGTCAGCTGAGGATATTTTCTTCGAAAGAAATTCATTTTTATTTATATAGTTGCTTAAAAACTATTAAAAACAAACTAGCTGTTTCTAATTTCTCTGTACTAAATGAAACATCAGGGGACTGTTGCAACAAAATGTAGCAATATAAACCGTCGTACAACTGAGACGACTTTCCGCGAGGTTAGAAGCCAGGTGAATCGCTAAAAATCCGGATTTCCTATTTACGCCGAAACTTTGCTAATTATACTAAGATTAAGACCAGTTTTGCCAGTTACTCAACTAAGTGTTCAGTTTTATAATTGCCAGGAAAGGATGGCATGAGAAGTGACAGTAATCGCTACACCTTGCATTGACTGAGCATTGCGGGCTAATGGATAAAGACTAAGACTAAATACGAAACGAATGGAAAACCATGCATGTACCACCGAAAGCTGAAAAACTCAGGACCTCCGTTTGAAACCACCGACTGTTTGTAGGCACTATTCTAGATCCAAAATTTTATAAATTTATTAAAATATTTTATAAAATATTAAATAAAATATCGCGGTTCGCCAACGAACAGCAGTTTAACTGTTCCTTTCCTTTCACCTTTCCAATTAACGAGGCTCCACAAGTTAAGCTTAACTCTAATGAAACAGTCTAGCGTATTTGTTGTATCTTTAGTTTATATGCGTTTGAACTGAAGCGTATCTGCAATCTGCATGATTTTCCCTACATACTTTCGAGCAAAGACATAGCTTTATTCAGTTAAGGAATACAGCCACAGCAACAGCGTTAAGTCTGCAGAATACAGAGGGTATAAGACCTGATAGTCCTACTAGCCAATAGCAATGACCGATGTCTTCTGACATCCCTTTGCAGACTTGACAGCACTCAGGAGAGGTTATAGTCTCCATTGTTCCGTATCGCTCAAGATTGGTGCACATTTGTGTGGAGTCGTCGTATACCCTCTGCATTATTCTGTGTTTGCGATGTAGTCAATAGCCAGTGGTTCCTGTTATATTGTTACCTCAACGTTATGTGCATATGTATATATACTCATATTATAGCATTGTTCAATGTCATTTGAGCTGAACTTAAACGGGATCACAGTTGCAGTGTCTCGCTTTGCAGCTCTTTTTCGTCATCTGTAGCAGGGACGGTGTTGGCTGGCGAGGATTTTGTTGTGGCGGTTTCTGGGTCAGGATACCGGACAGAAATGGATTAATGGCTGCGTTAAGATATGGCAGGAGGTGGATAAAGTTAAACATAAGCCGAAGAGCAAGAGATGAAGTACGAATTTGGGCGAAGCAGGAATAAACGTTGAGGATCCAGTAGGGAGTCCAAAGGGTGAAGTGGGCAGTGGCGATGGCAAGGATTTTGTAGGTCACTTTTTGGTACTCATCGTCTCTCTGAGGCCTTTTTTCACATTCAATTGAACTGTTGCTTGTGCTGAAACTCTGTCGAACGATAGACAGTTTTGATAGTCTGACTAGTACTCTACTGTAGAGACCGGTACAGACTGTTGTAGGTACCAAATAGATAAATATAAAGCCGCACAAAAGATACATAACTTCAGAAGTGGCCTTGACTCCTGGCTTTGCCTGAGGCCAAACCAAGAGACACATCAATTTACCGTTAACCGGGAAAAGGCCAGCGTAGGTGTAAACTGGAATTAATAGAGTCGCCACCACAAGCCAACAACCAAAACTTAGGGCGATGCTGACGTCACGTTGCTTCAGAGATAGGGTACAAGAATGAGTTGGTAAGCAAATACTTAGAAAGCGGTCAATACTTAGCAACATCAGAAACAATACACTGGCGTATTTGTTGCACTGTTCCAATGTCCAGTACAGTGTACAAGCAAACCAGCCAAAATTCCAACTGTCACGCCACGTTATTATCAACAAAATTGGAAGAGTAAAAATCAGAAAAATGTCAGCCATTTGTAGATTTAGAAGGTAAATTCTGGTAGAATGGGTATATATTCGACGGCGAATCAATAAATAAATTGCGGGAATGTTTGATAGTCCTACCGTAAATAATAAAATTGAAAATCCTGTTAGGGCGGACTTGGAAATGAGGACTTGCGTCCTGAACGTACCATTAAAAGTCGTATTATTCATTATGATCTAGAAATAAAAATATCTAATGAATAAACCTGTAAATCAAAATGAAATAATATTACGGAACATACAAGTTAGGCTTACGTGTTTGTGTACAAGTTAACAATGATTAGTAATTTTAACAAAACCTTAAGAACTTGTGCAATCTCAGTCGCAGTATACAAAGCAAATGACACGAGAAACGTTTAGACAGAGAAAAGAGAAATGTACCGTCGAATTCAGTGAACAACATATTTTTCTGCCGGTTTAAGTTTTCTGGCCAGGCAAAAACAAAGAATTGTCAGGGATACTGCCATTTACTGGGCGTAGTATACAAGCTTGACTTTTGCTGAGTCACTTTTTATGTAATTAGTTTCTCGCTGTGTCTCCATGGCGGAAAATTCGTTATTTCAGTGGGTAGTTCATTTCCGTTACTTAGTTCGCCAACAACAGCCACGTGCACTCACTCGTTCAGATTTAGGCATAGGAAGCCATGTAACAAATTGTGCACTAAGGTATTAACCATGATGAGGCATAGGAATGGGTTAGCCATGCAACATTGTGCACTAAGGTGCTAATCATGCATGCAAGCGAAACAGCAAGCTTCACGAAAACATGGCACAAATCTAAGGTGTAATATCACATAATCTACGGTAGTATCAAATCACAAATCGGTTGAAGGGATGAAGAAGGCGTGAACGGCTGCGTGTTGAAGCAGAAACTAATGAATGTTTTGACGGTTTCCACTTATTGTACCCACACGAATACAAGGCTTAAAATTGGTCCCTGTTGTACTGTTTGTTCTAAGACAGTTCTCATTTGTCTTGGAAAATTTGACGAGAGCTCATGCAAACGTAAGGCTCAAAATATTACAGAATTTAATTTTAGCCGCCCAAGAAAGCTTGCAAATTGGGAACCGTCGATTTCGATTGAAGGCCTGAAGCCTGTGAGATGGTCATAATGCGAAATTTTTAATCTAAAAATTAGTATGTTTTCAGTGGGCGGCCCAGCGGAGGTTTCTCAGTTCAGAATTGTGAAGTTCACCGGCCAAGCTTAGTTGAGCTTAAACCGGTCAGGGGCCACTCGTTGGCTATGCGGTCTGGGCAGATCGGGTGAACAACACTACCGGAACGTTCTCATGTGGACACTGTTTTCCACCCGGCAGGTGAGAAACATAACTTAGGCCCCTAATCAAAAACAGTAGTTAGTAGTTTCTCTGTGTTTTCCACAACTATATAGGAACTAGGAACTCATGAAAACGTTCGAAGTACAGAGATACTGAGAACTGAAGGAGGATTGTAACAAAATTGGACAAAATCTAGCAGGGGAACATGTTGTGACGTCCTAAGATTAGGCTGTCAGAAAAACATGTCCGTTAGAGAGTAAGAGGGATACATTTGATCTCTAGGATTAGAGTGCTGTTGTGCGTTGGATCGCGATTCGAGCCACTCACTCACTCTCCCTAAGAAAATGCACTATTCCGCCTCGGGCTGCCTGGGTGGCCGACTTCTGTTCCAAATTTGCCATTAAGTTACTCCTTTTCGAGGTGGCGGAAAGCATTAACTCAGGCAAAGCAGTTCAATATTATGCGAGATATGCACACAGAGAACGATGCATTTTGTGTCTACCCACACGTCACCTGATATAGATTCAGGCCACCTTGAGACATTGCTAGAAGGTTATGATTACGATACATTTACATTGCAGTAGGCTTGGCACTGGCATGCTGTAAAATGTTGGCAAGGGACTCAACAAGAACCCACACAGTATAAGTTTTGAATATTTGCTAAATAGCACTATCATCACCGTTTTCATGTTAATACAGAGGATTTAAAACAGTGCACAAGATGAGACATCATTAGTAACGAATCAGTTGTTGTGTTAGCAAGTCAAATATTATTTTGAAAGCGTAGATGCCCCTTCATTACAGTTGGATACTCTTGATTGGACTGTTGGACTAGCAGTTCAAATTACAGCTAGGCCATTCATTAATCCAATTGCAAAATCTGAGTTAACGGCGCTATTTCCTAAGGGCTTCCTTGTATTACTTCGATACGATAGCTGTACTTAATCCTTTATCTATTCCTCTCTCCTCTTTATTAACTTATTCAAAACTATACTTCAAACTGAAACTATATAAAAGCAGTAGAAGAACCTCTGCTTAACTGGGTCTTCAACGTCAGACGCAATGAAAAATTGACGTAGACGGGACCAATAGCTAGTCCACTTTTCAGACGATGCCTCAAACTTTTCAAATTTAGGCATCGCAGCGCCAATATTAACTTATTCAAAACTATACTTCAAACTTATATAAAAGCAGTAGAAGAACTGAACTCCACTAAAAACGAGTTTAACAAGTTTATATGGTAATGTGCTAACACTCTTGTTTAACTCTTTCCTTCCAGCGGATCCTGCAGAGTGCAGAGGTGGGGAAGTGGAAGGATTTAATGACTGCGATTCCACCCAGATTAGGCTGCACCATTGGATCGAGCCCTTGAGCTCGTCCATCTAATCTTGGTGCAAAAGCATTTGGTGTCGTAGTTTCTGTACTGACAACTTGTGCTGTCAGCTGCAACTCAAACTAGCTGGCTGACAGCTATGGCAGCGGGTACACTGAGTAGCCAATGATAATTTGGTTGGGTTGTTTTGGCAAACATAATGAGGTTATTTTCTTGGATTGCACTTTTAGGTAAATTATTTATTAATAAGAAATATGTCAGCTAGAAGTTTGTTGCTCAGAAATGGCGACTTAGCACTTAGTAGGTTCGTACCGGCCGTGTTAAGCCCGGTTCACACTGCAATAGGTTTAAGGTTTTAGGTTTTAGGTTTAAGGTTTAAGGTTTAGGGTTTAAGGTTTAAGGTTTAAGGTTTAAGCAGTTGGGCGGGAAGGTTTAACGAATTTCTGAATATCACGTGATTTTTATATCAGCCAGTGTGCACTCAATTCTCCACGGATTTTAAAATTTTTTAGTTCTGTGCATAAGTAAGAGATTCTAGTATGCATATAATGAAAATTATCAACTAAACCTTTCATATATAATCCAGTGGAAGCTTAAACCTAAACAAAGAGTTAAACTATTTTTAACTCGGCTTGCTTAAACCTTAAACCTTAAACCTAAAACCTTAAACCTTAAACCTTAAACCTTCCAGTGTGAACACTTCAGCATAAATCAACTAGTTTAACCTTAAACCTTAAACCTTAAACCATAAACCTTAAACCTTAAACC
>JASAND010006064.1:0-45641 GCA_030248195.1 Trissonchulus latispiculum | reverse complement strand
CAACAGAAGCAAGAAATCATCCATATTGAAAGATTGAAGCCATGTCTTGAGCGGCCGGTCAAGGTATCTTCTTCACGTAAGGATTGATCCATCCAGAGGTAGGTTTTGATCGGGTTTACACCCAACTTGCACGTAAGTGCTGGTCATGGTTAGTTTTCTACACGTAAGTGCTTTGTGTTCTTCTCTGTCCATCATTTTGTCCATTTTGTTTCTTCATTTTGGTCATTTTGTTCCAGCATTTCGTCTTGTTTCACTTGTTTTCTTGTCTTACGGTAGTTACCTACTGGGTACGTAGACCGTGGCTTGCGTGCCGTGAAGTGGGAGCCTACCGCAGGTACGTATATATACGTATATATGCACTTTCGCAGTGTACGCGCTTGTTTGGTTGAGGTCTACGTGTGTTTACATAGGTGGGTCTCTGTGGGCCTTGTCACCCCATAGAGTCCTTGTGTGCATACGTATAGCTGTTAGTTTTTCAGCAACTGACAATTGCTGGTCACCTAGTCAGTGTACTTCCCTGCACAAGCAATGGGGGTGGTTTCTTTCAAACTTCTATAGGTTTTTTGTAATCTATCTATCTATCAAAATCAAAATCAAAGTCTATCAAAATAGATCACAATCAAAATTTTTGTCCCCAACACCCTTTCTATTAATTTTTTTCCCTTTCACTTTTTATCACCTCCACCCCATGTTTGTTTACGTATATATGTACCTCACAAGAAAACTTCGCATGTGTGATCGTTTCCTACACTTTCTTTATGCGTGTTTCAGAAACTGGTGATTTGGCTTTACCAATCTTAGCTTCTGGAGCAAAGATTTTTGCCTTATTCGGTGTGCCTGAGGATTTGTGCATTACGCTGAGCATTCCATTCTGGCAATTACTTGCCTAGCTTAGCGCCATGAGTAACAACCAGCGACAGAATTTGCCTGGACCCAGCCGGTCTGGTCAGCAACCACCAATGGATCCAGATAACATGGACACTTTTCCGCCTCCTGGTGGTTATGTCTCCGACTTACTGCTGATCAAACGTCGCTTGGGCTCCCGCCTAGACACTCGGATGCCGTTGCTCAAGCTTTCAACGTGCCTCCAAATCCCTCCAGTCACGGTCCCTTGACTACGTCCTCTGGGTTGGCTCAGACGTCTAGCGCATAGGTAATTTTTTCATAGCGCAATTTTTCAGACCCCCCTCCCCCTTTTTAGTCAGACCCCTCTCCCTACTTTTTTTCGGAACCCCCACCCCCACCTATGGTCTAGCGGTCCGCTTTACAGCGTCGTGACCGAAGCTAATCGTGCCGTGGCGGCGGTGACACTGCGGTTTCAACCCCACATGCGGCCAGTTGCTCCAACTCCTCCGCCGTCGGAAATTTCCCCCCATCCGGTGGATCTCCCGATCTCTCCAGCTGGAGCAGTTTTTGAGGCTGAAAGGTTTACACCACCAGCCAAGGACAAAACTGAGCCGGACCGGCAGAGCTCGACCCTTCCATCTGGTCAATTGGACATTGGTCAGCAGTCTCGGCCATTGCCGGCAGCGGCTGGGACCTCTTCATCGGGGACTATTTCCACTCCTCCTGGAACTGCTAGGCCAGAGTCACGTCAGAAACGCCCAGCGGCGACTGCGAGTGGAACTGCTTTGGCAGGCCCGTTTGGAAATTCCACGTATAAGCTCCGGAAGGTTGCGTCGACCCCTTCCGTGGCTGATCTCCTTTCCTCCATTGGAGCCCCGGCGGAAGCTCCCGAGGAACAGTCGACAACAGATGAAGAGACATTGGAACAGCAGGCTCAGCAAGAGCTGGCTCGTGTCAATCAGCAGCTTGCTCAGATGCGAGCTCTGCAGCGTCAGGCGGCAGCTCGTGTGTCGCAACTGACCTCATCGCCTTCGGAATCGACTGCGTCGCCTCGTCAGCGTCGGGACGCGGCTAAGAAAGCGATTATTCGCATCGGAGAAACGGAGCGACGAAGCCTAAGTATCGATGCGACGTGCCCTATGGGTTCAGAGGACCGTTCTCGTTCACCATCAACACAGAAACCTCGTAAACGGGCGAAGTCGTCTCATGGGGCCGACCGGTCTCGTGAACCAGTCAGCGACCCACCGGTGGAACCTGGCCCTTCTCCTGCGGCTGAGAATGCAGGTGACCCAGCTCATGAACTGGAATCCTCAAAAGGACCAGAGACTGTCGACCTTACGTCAGACGACGGTGAACAACAGCATGAAGAATCGGCAGAAACTGAAGAAACTGGGGGTCCTGCTGAACCTGGACCCGCTAACCCTTTACAGGGATCTGGTCTGTCTGACGACCAGGGTGCCTCTGGCGATCAGCGTTTAGCTGGTGGAATGGATACGCTCCTTGAACGACTACCTACGGTCTCCCCGGATCACTGCCATTCGCTACATCGAAGACGCCTCGAAACCGAGACGATCGATCAGCAATCAGCTGAAGCCCGTACCCCTGAAGATCGAGCAGCGAGACTCGATGCCTCCACAACGACGCGACGAGGCCCGAGCCGCTAGACGCACGCTTCAGTCTCTTCACCAGCATTTGGCGGATCGGTTGCCTTCGAATTTGGACCCGTCGACTGATGATCAGCTTCGTCAGTCCCTCCGTGCAGGCGGCACAGGATCTCGTCTCATCAGACATCATTCGTCAACACCAACAGTTCGGCAACGAGCGGTTGGTTGTACCATCAAATTTCGGCGGAAGGGTCGTTGTGAACAATTTGGTGACCTTCCTGACTGTCATTCCTGACATCTACCGGATGTACCGGGAAACTGGTGTGGTCGCTTTCGACCTCGAAGGCGGGTCTAGCCCCCAATTCGGGAACCTCACGGAAGCTACCATTACAATGATCCAAATGGTGGGCCCTATTAAATCTCCTCAGCCCACAGTCTATCTAATTATGGTTAGTGAGATTTTGGCATCAACCTCGGACTTTTATCCGGTTTTGCATTTATTGCGAATGCTCCTTCAACACCTAGAGACTGTCTATTTTGTTACGACGGGGACCATCAATAATCGTCTGCGGTTGACTGGACTCGAAGCTTCTTTTGTCGAACTCGTCGAAGTCGTAGCTCAAGCGATTGGCTTTCGAGCGGCTCGTCGTCGACAAATTCCGGAATGGCCCGAGTTACCTTGGGAAAGCCTACAAGTCACCGCAGGGGAATCCTTCCGGGAAACCCATCTCGGACTGGCAACCCTTGCTGAAGCTTTTGGACTGATTTCTCCAAAAAGTATCCGACAATCGGATTTTCGTGGTTTTTCTGTCTTTCCGTCGCTTCGGCATGTGCAATACGCACTTGCTGACGTTTTGACCATCTATGGAATTCTGACAGAGGTGGCAAATGGACTAACTATTGAATAAATCAATTTATTTGGGTGGTGTCCACAGGTGGACAAGGGGGGAAATCCCCCCTCTCGGCGAAGTCGCCCACAAGGGGTCTCCAAATTGCTCTCACAAAGGGTAAGAAAATTGGCCACAAGGGGTAAGAAAATGGCCCAAAAAATAAGTTTTCATGGATAAAATGTCAAAAATTTTCCGGCTTCACCGGAATTTTCAGTTAAAATTACTATTTATTTGCTAAAAACATCCGAAAATCGTGTTTTAGCTAAAAAATTGCTGTCTTTTGCTAAAAATGGCAAATATAGTTTAAAAATCGCTTTCAAAAGTACCCCTAAGAAAACTCGCTCTCACAAGGGGTACCCAAATTTGCTTCCACAAGGGTCAGTGAAATTTGACCTCCCGTTCAGGTATGGTGGTGTGCCATTCACGTACGCAGCGGACAATCGAACCATCCAGCTCTGTTATGCTTAGGGCCGAATCGGTATTGGACCCCTGGTTCAGGCTACACCTTTTATGCCTGTCGACCGAGATCCCTCACCTATGGAGGTGCAGGAACAGAAAGCCTTACGCACGGCTAACGGCCCGTAACGGGTCGTCGTGGCTCTATACATCAATTTCGGGGGCGTTTTGCCTGGTCCTTACTGGCTCCTGAACATTTCGGAGGAAACCGGGCATCTCTCTTACGAGAGGTTTTCTGGGCCCATCTATTTTCTCTGTTGCGGGACTACTACCGTTTGGCGTATCCAATGGTCCGGCGTCCCAATGATCTGCTGGATTTCAACTGGTTTACCCAGATAACCGGCAGGGTCCATCCATCTGACCACAATCGAACCCCTCTCGACGATTCCAGCGGTGAACAGCAGGACCGAGCTCAACGAAGAGCTCCATCAGACGACCATTCAGACTCGATTTCGGACGACGATGCCACAACTGCGATTGGGATTTCAGAAGAATCACCGAATCCGGAAGTTGTCGTCGAAGCTCGTCGACGGGAACGTGAAACCCGTTTGCCGCCACCACCTACGGAGTTACCTCCGCGAACTATCTTCATTCCAGGGACTGGAGACCCACGGGATAAAAACAATCCACCTATTACCATCCGTTTCACTGGGTCTGGACCATCTCCAGTTTGGTGGTTCAACAACCGGGGAACCCCTCGGGTGTTCGGGCTCCAGTTTACACTGGATTGGAAGGGGCGCGTTTGGTATGGGAACCAGGCCAGCAGGCGGACCATAGTAAACCGGTCTCCGCCCAAATACCATTGGCTAGCCTCTCTGTACAAGACGTTGAGGACAACATTCAGCCATCTGGTGCCCAAGCCGTCCCTCGCTCTGGTGGTTCTACCCCTACGGAGGAATCAGCTCTGCGTCAATCTGGGGCTTTCCAAAGTAACATTTTTGACCAAATGTCCCCTGATCTGCGTGCTGTGGGTAGATCGGTGGCCTGCAACCCCTTACGGGAACTGCTGCAGTAGTTCCTGGATCTGTGGCTCCACCGGTCACCTCCACTGTTGCCGTACCTCCATTGGTTCGAATGCCAGTGGTGACACCTCCATCTAGCGTCACCATCTCTGTCCAACCGCCAGTGAGTGGACCTCCTCCTGGTATTTCATCAACTCTTGGCACTGCAACACAGCCAAGATATCCATCTACTCTTGAAGAACTGATGCAATGGTACCCTCTGATCCCCCAGCGGTCATATGACGAAGCCTTGCGTTTCGTTATTCATGCTGCGGCGTCACCAGCCGGTACCACCGGTCCAACAGGGTTACCCCGTGCCTCAACCGTTTCGATTTGGAAGACGTTACGGTTGCCCGTCGGGTGCACCCTTCTAAGGGGGAGGTTGCTCAGGAACTTGCGGACATAATTCAGGTGCCATCTTACCTTCAGGTGTTGCATCGTCAAGCGGTTACCCGCATTGTAGCCTTAATTCGGCTTACGCCGGAAGGAATTCAACAACCGCGTCATCACATCTATGTGGTTGGTCCTCCATCTGACCCTGGTGATCCGGACTTTGATCCTGATCAATTCGTTCATCTGGCTAGATCGGGTTTCCCCGTATACTGGGAAGTCTATCGGGAAATCATCGTTGGCCATGGTCCCCAACCTTGGTCAGCCATCACCCTCATTTGGCGGAGCCCTCGAAATGGACTGGCTGAATATTCGCCTTTGCCATATGTTAACACCTTGAACACTTTGGCTCGCTGGGATACCCATTTCAGTCGGGTAACGGGCGAACTAACTCTGGATGATGGCCATGCTGACGTCATTAATCAGGCCATCCTTGATATGGAAACCCAAGGACAGAACCCTATGTCGGTGATGCGCATGTATGGTGGTCCACCTCGACTTGGTCGAGGCCTGGAACCACAATTCGCCGCCATGGCTGGTCCGTCTGGGTATGTTCCAGGCACATCTACGGCATTGGCTCCTAGCACTTTCGTAGCACCTGGAGCGTCTGCTATGCCGGGACCCGTCTTTCCGACACCGACCCAGGCTCAATTGGCAGGCCCACCACAACGATCTGACTTTGTGCTGACATCTGCAGTGAGCGGACCAATTCTGGCTACAGAACCTACTTCGGTAACACCCGGAATGATGCCCATTCGGCAGATGCGTTCAACTCTTTTGGGACAATTGCGTCAACAAGGTCCTCAGGCTACTTTGACTTTGGATGAACCAGAACCTGAAGGCGCTTCTGCTCAACTTCATGGTCAGACGCCTATCTATCCAACTGGATTTACTCAATCGACTGCTTCTGTATCAGAGGCACAGGGAACATCTGACCGTCATCGTCGACGTTCTCGCGGTCGGGGTAAACACAAGACGTCGAAATCGCCAGCTCGACCGGTGGTTTCCACTGGCTCTCATCGTAGAAGACAGACCCCTATGGACAGCGATCAAAGACCTGGTCTCGCTGACCTGGAGGTGCGCAATCGCAGTCAGAGTCATTCACCCACACCGGCACAGCTCACAGTGGAAGCTCGACCTATGCCTTTGGAGAGTGGTAGTCAACCTGCCTCTCCTGTGCGGTCAGAACCTGAATTTTCGGCAATGCAGGAATCTATGGCCGAAAACTTGGAACGGTTGCAGTCACAGGTTCAGCAACTGCGCGAGGACTATGAACAACGATTTCCGGCGCTTCACCATCACGCTCCTCCATCTATCGAGGTGCCTCCATCTGCGACACCTTATCAATATTAACCGCAATCAGTCGGAGCGTCAGCGAAACCTCCGGTGAAATCCCGTTACCGGGAACCAGCATGCTTCCGCACCAAGGAAGATGGGAAAACTCATTCCACCGGAATTTCCTAATCGCTTCACGGAAGCAATTTTCCCTCCCTTCCGGGTTCTCTTGACGGAGTACTATTTCCACTATCAGAATATTGGCATTTGTCATGTGGTCCAACGTGGTCCTGATCAACCGCGCTTCGAGGCTTTTAACATCGAACAGCCTACGCAGCAGGAAATCGATCATATTCGAATCGCTCGGTGGCCGGCGTTACCTCATATCTATATGCGGGATATCGAAGGGAATTGGACGGTCGTCCATATCCACGGCCATACCCGGCAATCGGTTGAGGTCCATCCGACCATTGAATTGCTTCGGTCAGTGGTTCTGAACTGGATGCATGACAATGCACATTACTAGGTCCGCTTACCGGACAATGTCCTTGGTTTCTTTTCCACCTTGATGCGCAACCACAATCCGACTGTCACTGCGCTGGTCAAATTTCATCACCGTACAGGATCGGACACGCATAGACGTGCTGTCCATGAGTCCCGCTGGACGATCGAGAACTACCGCGACCCTGAAGGTATGTTCCATCCGGGGTTTTCCCCGGTCTAACGCAGCGATGGGCTGAAATCAACGCTCTTGCGGCAATGGTGCCTGAGCTGAAGAACTATCCCCATCTGACGGATCAACCTAAGAAACGGGCTCTCTTCATGATTCCTGGTGAAGCCAGACGAAATCGCATCAGAATCATTGCCATCATTGATGCCATGAAGAAGTACTGCCGACCTCAAGTGCCCGGAATCAGAAATTTGGCTCCTGAGGAGTTCATCTATCTGTATTACCGGCACTACTTCGTCTTCTCATTCATGTATCCGATCAGAGGTGGCATCGGTTTGGATGTTCCCCAACTGCGCAATAAGCGAATGGAGACGAAGGAGCATCTCTACCATGCTCGAAAGGCCCATTTCTGTCGTCGTCCAACCATGGGAAACGCCATTCTCCTAATGAATCCTTCTTCTGGCTATGACGTCAAGGACGAGGCCGATTGCCATATGCGAGAATGTCCTGAAGAACGCGTTCAGGTATGGCATATGGGTTATGACCAACTGACCCAGCGATCCATCATTTTCCATACTTTCTATCATTCAGCCGAGATGCAACGGGAACTGGTCGAATTATTGGGGTGCCTCCAGTGACCCGTTTTGGGAATTGGATTTTCCATGCCTGATTTGCCCGACGGACGAAAAGTTCATAATCGACGAGACTTGGATCCAAACGGACCCATCGGTTGGGTCTATGACACTCGTCATTGGACTGGAAACAACATCCAAGGCGGAGCTGTACACGGAGCTGTTCCTCTGGTTTACCCAAGCTGGTCCAGATGACCTCTGGAAGAATCGGTTTACCCGAGAACCTCTATCTCCGCATGAGCTTCAAGATTTCAAAGCTCTCGTCCGCAAACGTATCGAGAAAGCGGCTGCTAACTATAAGGCAGATCGCCCGGCGCCGCCGTTCCATCGTCATGATCCGCCTCGTCGGCTCGTCAACGAATCCGTTGTGGATATGGGTGTGAATCGCCGTGGATTGCACATCGCGGGCTGTGAACCATCAAATGATCGGGACAACGTCTTCTTCCTAGCGGCCTTCGTCATCATTTGGAATCCTTTAGAAGGCATGCCTGTAAATCCGCCTGATCATCGTGAACTGCTCTACCGTGAGTTCTGCTAAAGGGTTTGCACCCATAATGAAGCGGCCTTACCTTAGGGTTTACACCCACTTCTTGTATCATGTCTTCCAGTACTGTCCATATCCATGTCTTTCCTTACCTGTATTCCACTAAGTTGAACTCTGGATCTGGATTCTCGGAACTTTGGACCATTGGGATCTAAAAATTTCCCTTACCTTTGACATTTTCCAATGAACCTGATAATCCTGGACTGTTTTACTGCCAAATGTCCATTGCCATGAACAATCATTCCATCTTGACTCTTTGCTCAATGGATCATTCCATCACCATTACTGGTTTACACCATCAGATATGCCAAAGAACTGTTCCAAATCTCATATCACTCAGTTTTGGTGACTATTCATAATTTTGTGTCATATGTGAAATAAATAGTTGTGTGTCAAACGTACCATCAGTTTTACATTTAACTATTATCACGTGGCTTACATTATAGTAAGAGAGTGCCAGAGCATTACAGTGCAGCAATACAACAATACGCTGTCAAAGCAATTAAATTGCACATTGCAAATGATAAGTGTATACAGATACACATATATAAACAGAAAAACGTACATACAATCTATATAAGTAGTGCATGCGACCGTAACCAGACCATATCCACACACTGTGCGGCTCGTCAGTGGTTCAGTGTGGAACACAGTTTTTTTACAAATGTTTTTAAGAAAACCATAAAAATAAATGAAAAGGGTTTCGCCGCTGGTCGCCTCAAGAGGTGAAGTTAACACGTTCAGCACTACTGACCTACCAGTGGGTCAGCCCGATTCCTATTGACAGACTGCTGACCACCGGTGGGTCAGGTTAGCATGTAGTTTACAGAGAAGAAATATTTTTAGTCTGCGAAGCAAAACATTCATGCGACTTTTAGTGTACAGGAAAGGCAAAATTTCGCAAAATTTCACCATAGGAGGGAATTATGCCTGCATTGTTTATATTTTTGTTTGTTAATGCGTATATACTAAAATAATATTAGTCTATGAAGTAATTAACCAAAAATGGTATTAGTAGTGAACGTGTTAAACAGGCATAGATAGTGCTAAACGTATATTTCTATCCAATTTTACTTGTAAGCTGTAACCATCCGTCTAAAGGGGTGAAACTGAATTGTCTTGTTTTGGAAAGTTTTTCTACTGTTTTTAGGAAAAAACTGTCTTAGTTTTCGGTTACTATATTGTTTAATCCTAAGTGTTTTTACTAATTTTGCGCTTTGTACAATGAAGTCTGTTTCATAATAGCTCAACTTAGAAATTCTACTTAGTTCGTTGGCATATACCTTATAGCACGTAAGTTGTGAGAAATTTCCGTCTATTTCCAGGTAATTAATTGCTTTAAAAGGGAAATCGTCTTTTTTATTATAAATTCTATGAGTGAACTTATCATTGAATACTTTATTGTTAAATCTAACACTTCCGCTACATATGGACATACATTCGCTAAATTCAATTCTAATCCTCTAGGATATATATTTTTATGTTCTGTTTTTATTAGTCCGTTGTCATTAACAGTTGTTATGTCATCTATATACCTAAATATATTTTATAAAAGTTCCAATTTTTCTGTATCCATTTTTTGAGTAAGTGTTTTGATATACTTAAACTCATACCAAAACAAAACTAAGTTAGCCATGAAAGGTCCGCAGCTAGTGCCCATAGGTATACAATTTTTTGTCTAAAAACTTTATTTCCCAGTTTGAAAAACGTATTAGAAATTAACCATTTAACCAATTTGCAAAAGTTTTCGCAATCTAACGCAAATTTAGAATTAGTGTCATTTACAAAATTGGCTAACTTTTCCAACATAATAACCTTGCGATTGGAGGACCCAAATGCCAACTTAGCTGCACCTTCCACTGCTTCCATGATATGAGTGTGTCTTAGGTTTGTATATAACTTTGTGAAATCGTAGGTATACTCGTTTCTAGCCGCGTTCTTATCTGATATTTGTTTTAACCTATCTAATATGGGTTGGTTATTATCTATTATCCAATAAGGAGAACATCCACCGTTAAACTTAGCAATGACTTCACTGTATTTTTTGAGTAGTTTTAGTATAACCTTGAAAACTTGGCCTATCCTAATAGACACTTGATTAGTAACTGCCTTAGTACTAGATATATATAATAGATCTAAATTTGACTGGTTTTTTGTGAAATTTAGGAATAAGTTGTATATACGGTAAATTAAGATCGTTATTATCTACTGGAAAACCAAATTGTTGCGACTGTTGTTTTAAGTTATCAATTATTTTGTGCATGGGTATATCACAGAGTTCATATGTATCCGAGGTGTTGTTATGTCCTAAACCAACTTCTTTTATAAGAGATTGCAGATAAAATTTTTTACAAACAATGCGTAGTTTTGAGATGCTTTGTCTACCCTGGTTATAATATATTTACGTTGTAATTCTATTAATTCTTGTTCAGAATACTGTATAATTTCATGATTGTCCGGAATGTATGACTTTATTCTATCTATAGTTATATCTAATTGCTCTAGTACTTTGCTTATCCATAAATTAAAATCATCAATGTTATCTTTATATTTAGAACTAATGTATCTATATATAGAAATACTAAGAGTTTTATTTATTTCCTCCCAATTAATAGGTTTAGGAGGCCAGTATTTAGTACCTTCCTCAAAAAGACACCTTAAATTTTTGTCCTTAATTATACCGAGATCACCTGTTATAACATGTAAGTGGTTTTCATCTTTAAAAGGGGATGTATGACAGTCACATTCCATGTTGTCATATATACCTACTTTATTTATGAATTGTTGTAGTTAAACACGTTCATAGAAAAAGGCTTATCGTATGAGAATATTACCATTGGATTTTTATCCAAAGGTTTTGCAATGGTGGGCCAAGCTTTAGAAACGTCTACGTGGTTATATGTTTTGTGATTCCTATGTCAATCCTGCTAACTTTGGTAGCTTTGTCAGACATTTCTAGTTTTGTTATTTTGTCAGTACGTAGGTATATATATGCTATATTTTGTTGTTTTGCTTTTATAGTTAGTATTTTGTTAATTTAGGTTAACTTGTATTCAGTATTTGGTTGTTTTGTTAGTATTCGATACTAGCATTTTATGGGCTTACCCCAATTTATATTAATGGTTCTTTGTTACGTAGCTTCTGACTAGTCGCTTCTTCGTCGTTTCTTTGTCGTTTCTTTTATGTCTTGTAGTTTCTACTTTTCTTGTTAGTATAACTCGTTTTCGTAGTGTATCAGTAGTTGTCTCGAAAATATTTACTCACGAATTTCTTGTTTGTTCTTTGTTCTTGTTTTTGACTAGTACGTAAGTTCTTTAATCATTTGGCTTTAATTGCGTGTATTCAATACGTGCATATTTTTCTACTTACAGCTGTTTTGTTTTGTATGGTATGAGTGTTTACTTGTAAGCTCAATACATTAGTCGTTTTGTGTTTTTTGTAATAGTATGTACATGTTAGACATATTTTTGTCTTGCCTTTGCCTTACGTTAGTTGCCTTACATATACTGTTGTTACATAGTCTGTTGTTTTCTATGGTCAAGCGTTTGGCTTGTACCTTGGTCGAAATTATTTTAAATTTTCCTATAAAGAGTTAATAAATACCTATGGGATTGGGTTTGGTATTTTTTCCCATTAGGACAGTGCGTCTATCAAAAGATTTTGAGTACACCATTATAGCTAGATTCCGTGGAACCAACTTAGCGGGAACTAAGCACAAAATTATTCCACGTAAATGAGCTGACTTGGTTGGAATTTTGCTGTCCAGTCTTTGATGAAAAACGTTTCCAGGAAAACTAGCTGGTTTAACTGGAAACTAGTCAATCCAGAATTGAAGTTCAAATACCTACCTTCTAAACATACAAGAAATTTTACAGAAAGGCTCTCAGCGGTTGGAAATAGAGTTGTGACATTAAGAAATTATCTTTGAGAGGTCATGCAACTATAAGAACCAGGCCTGGGACGGCCCGGTGCATGCATGCCCGACCCTGAGCTCGAGATCCGCTTCTGTCAGAGTTGGAATCCTGCTGGCAAAAACTAAGGCGCCGGTATTTCCACGAAAGCCGGCTGACTCGGTAGGAATCACGCCATCTGGGCTTAAGCTTTCAAATTTTCCTGGAATTCAGCTCACAAGTTTTTCATAGGTCGCATCCGCGGAATCTCGCTATAGTGGTGTACTCAGAATCTTTTGATAGACGCACAGGTCCCTAACGGTATTAGTGATCTAAATTCTTTATTTTTTCTTTCTATTAATTTTTTCTTTCTACTTCCCACGTTTCCGTAAACCAGTGGAATGGAAAGGATACTCCGGACCTTCTGGTTCACTCCAACTTACTTTTTGGTATACTTACCATACCATCTTTAAGGTAAATTACTTTACCACTACCGTTTAATCACATCCACCAAAGGAGAGAATTCCTTCTCTCTTGGCCCCTTGAGTATTTTTATGGTAATTTGTATTTACTCTCTTTGTTCGTAATTTTATATCTTTTCTAGACCTCTTACAGGTTCTGTTACCGGAATCTTATTTAGTACTGTTACTAATCTCCGTATTAGTATGTGTCATTCCCCATATATACTTGCATTTTGTATTTTTCTACTTATTTTTTATTGTTACGTAGGTAAGTGCAGTGTCCCATTTACATGGTGTCCTCGCAGGAGCTCGTCATGAGAGCCTTGGGGAGATGTAGAGATTGTATGTAAATTATTCATTTATTTATTGTCATCTATTGTTGTTACGCGCCTAATACTTTTTCGGCCTTAGCTAGCGTTTGGCTTAGCTAACGTCATCATTCTATTAGGTTGGTCGGGGAGGTATTGTTGGGTAGGATGTAACTATTGGGTAGGTGATCAAACTTGGTCAAACAAACTTGGGCGCTGTATGCGCATGTCAACTTCTGGTTTTTTTTCTAAGCCCCGCCTACTTTGGGGGTCTCCCTTGAAAACTCCCCAACACATCAGTTGTGTCAGTTTCTTTCCCAACTCCAGTCGGCATAATCGTCGCCCGATTAATATCTCCTTTCGTTTGGGTATCTGCTCCGGTGTCTCCTCAACACCTACGCTCTCCCCCTGGGGTGTACACTGTACTGGGTTCATTCAACCCTAAAGTGTGTTTGTATTGTTGTGTGTGTGTTTGTTTGTCTGGGATTGACTGTCTGCCAGGGCTTACGCCCACTGTATGTACGTACGTTTATTAAATCATTTATTCTACGGCCTTGTTATTTTGGTAGGTTTGGTTAGTTGTTAGACTAGGTAGGTAGGAATATTATTGTTTGTATAACTTTATAGTTCGGCGAGGCTTCCCCGTCTTGTTTCCTGACAGCCAGGTCCTTTATCTATTGAGCGACAGATCCTCCGACAATTACTTGTCGGGTAGCCAATTGGAGAATCATCCGTCTTATCAACGTGAGTACTATAGATCACAGAATCAAGCATTGATTCCTTTAAACCACACACAGATAAAGCCGGTTCAGGGTTACAATATGGGAATTTGCTTAGCGAAGACCATGCCTTAGTTTTATTGTTTAGGTAATTTGGGGAGCGCAAGCCATTACTGTTACAGCCATTACATTACATAATTGATCCAACCACAATTTTTGATCAATCGTTGCAGACAGCAGTGGAATATACAGATTGTCGCTGGTAAACCTTGATTTAACTTTAAAGGCTGTCTTTATCACACGGACATAGGATTAGCTTGGCTGTAACTTTCTTTTGAAGGTTCTAAAAATTTGGAATTTTCTTTGAAATTTGAATCCAGAAATTATTGATGAGTGATCTCCATTTTAAGGTGGTGGTTTAAGGTTTAAGGTTGAATTTTGTAAAATGGCATCAATGTGAGTTTTTAAGTAGTTTTCTTTCGACATGCTAAAGAGTAACTAAAATGCTGAAAAATGACCCTCGGCAAGATATTCCTGTCATCGCATACGAAGTTTCAGCTGTCTAACTTAAGTTAGTCTAAAGTAATCCTTGTTCAAAATTTCATTTTAATTTTTCCAATTTGTGAGTTACCCCTCAACTATAAAAGCTACATTGTTTGAGAATATGCAAGTTTTTTCTTGCTTAATGCTTTAAAGTGGTCAAATATATAGGTTGCCATTACAAATTTTTCAATCTACATCAGTGCGGTAAACGATGCCACCACCTTAAATGACTGATTAGCGGAAAATTAGTGATCATCCTTCCTCTTAACTTACTTAAGGTGATTTCATATTAGTGAACGCTGAAAAACGAGCGTCAACGCACCAGTCAGTAACATGCCGTTTTAGCAATTAAAAATTACATTGTAGCGGAATCATGCTCAAGAACGCGTGCAGACTGGGCGCAGACGCTTACGTGTCCACTTGCAACTGCAACTGTGAAATTAATCACCATTAGAATTAGGTAAATACCCCATCCTAAATAAGGACTACTTACTTGTAACTTGTGGATAAACTTTGTGTGAGATCAACAGAATAAGAAGAACTAAATTCTTCGACATATCCAAATCAATTCGATTTTGCCATAAGCAGGACGTCTTATTAACAATCCTCTTCCAAACAGCATCTCCTAAATAAGGCCACTTTTAGTAATGTTTTCAGTTCAAAAGCTCTATGATGGTAAGCATATGGTGCGGGAAGCGGAGCGTACTTCCCACTCGATTAGCCAGCAAATGTCTGAACGTGAACTATATTGCAAGTAAAGCAAAGTTCAAAAGCAGTTATGTACTTGTGCAGAAATTTCGCCACAGCCCCTTGATTTCAGCTTATCCACGCTTCGTAAATTGGGTCAAATTCAGGTCAGTCAAAATTTCAGTTCTTATATACCAAAAAATTGAACTATAAAACAGAGAATTCGATAGCTTAACATGACCTGCTTCATACGCTACGTATATCTGTCCTGAATAATGATAACTTTTGCAAATTCAATTGCTACCTGTCTTATTGTTCTGTCATATGGTGTTTCTATTGTAGCATAAACAATGACATCCCCTAACACCAATTGTTCAGAAAGATCTTGCACAGACAAAGTGGACCAAGTTGCCGCGTGGGTTTTACCAAGAATGTATAATAGGAATAAGAAGACACTAAACTTCTTCTAATGTGAATTATGATCAGTACATATTAAGAAAATCAGGCCTAACCTAGTTGCCTTTTCCCTGGTTCATGCTTCAAAGGAGCAACGGAAAATCGGAGAGACGAGGACATGATTGGTTAATGCTGTATTGCTGCTGTACTGATTGAAGAACGAAGAAACAGACGACCGAAAAAATAAAAAACATAGCAACGAAACGTAGATTAAAATAAAGTATTTACGATCCGTGTTTATTTTGCTAGGAATTTATATAGACAAGCGAAAGGAGGACACTTGCGCAAGTAATCAGCTAATTATCCGTCTTCAACGGATATAATGCCAGCATGAAAACATTTACATAGCAAAACCTTCAAGAAGAACAAAATGAAGGTAAATAGTGTTCAAAAAGAAAACAAATCTGATTGTCCATCATAAAATTTTAAATTTATAAAAATTTTAAACTTTGAAGTTCTCCAAGGAGGCATTTGGGACAATTAAAAGTTTTTGTCATTGTTTCTGCTGTCCAGTATAGGCGTTTTCCGTAGAACACGAATGTTTTTCAATTCAGTTTTTCGTTAGTTCAGTAAAAGGTTATGTGAATAAGCTTGATGTGACTTTATACTGAGCAAACTCAAGGCTGAATCAGATCAGTTAGAAATCTCCTGTTTCGCAAGATCCAGAAACGGACTCCAGATTAGGTAGAAAACTCCTGTTCAGCAAGACCAATAGCAAAACTTTATTGCTTGCTCTTGGTCTTGGTGCCCCCTTAAAAAACTTCAAAATTTAAAATTTTAAAAATTTAAAAATTTTATTGCCAATAAATGAGATGTGTTGTCGTGCGTCCACACAAAATTTGAACTTAAATTGTTTACATTTTGCTAAAGTTAGCTTCAAGTAAACTGTCTCTAATCTAATTGAGGATTGGGAGGGGATTGTTTACTTGATCCCTGATTTCTGTTCTTTGACTACCCTCAGCCAATCAAAGATGCAGCTGATGAACGGAGCTGAATGTTGCAATGACTCATTTCTCCGTTGGAAGAAACTTCCTCATCGCTATGCAGACTTCTGTGAAATGGTTTTATTTGACATATTAGCATTAAAATCATTTAAACTTCATTTGAAGTTACATCCATAAAAGTGAAACATGTGCAGGCATTCTATACTTTATAAAAGTCAAAAAAATTGTTGCCGACTTCTACATGTAGCAGTTGGTATGACATATCCTTTTAAATGGCTTGATTTCAATAGAATCTTGTCATTAAATTTTGCTTGTTAATTGCACCAGAATGCTTCCAAGGGCACACCAGCTACTCTGCGCCGAAGTCTATGTTTGTGTCAAGTTAGGAGTTGAAATGCACACAACGGAGATATTGTCTTGATCATGAAACTCTCCAGCAAAGAAATAACAAAGGAACATCACACTTTTCACACAAAACTCACTAACAGAAGATCCTTTTAGGGACCATTTCCGAGGGTGAAAATTATGATTTTATCAAAATTTTATGTCTATCCTCATAGGGACAGGTCATGTTAGTCTCAATCGGGCAGCGTAGAGATCGTTCACAACTTTTCAGTTTATTCCAGCATTTGGCCATCTCCTCCAACAGATGATGCTTTGCCTTATACAGATGGACCACAGCCCGCGACAGGACACACTTACAGTAGGGATAGGACAGCTGGAAATCTTCCCGGTGGTCCCGGGGAATGTTGAGCAGTTCCGCCACAATCCCCGTAAAGTAGACATCTTCCATTGTCATGGGGAAGGCGATTCGTTCGATGGTTCGGACCATGTCCGGGACTTGAGCAAAAGGCATGAAATAGGCCGGGCCCTTACAGTACTGGGGGAACGTTTCCTGAGGGTAGATGGCTAAGGGGACCTTCCATTTACTGTTGGGTCGACGAATGGGGATGTTGCTGGGATTACAGTCCCCGTACATTGGCTTAGTCTCATTCTGATCATAGGAATCGAAAGCTTCCATCAGAACGTAGGGATTTATGTAGGTGTCGATGTCCACCTTTCCTAGCCAGGTGGCACCTGAGCAGTGGTTCGCGGCCCACTCTAGACTAGCATAAACCTTCAGAATAAGATTATCATAATTGTCCTCCACATCTGCGTAGAGAATGTCACCAAATTGTGCAGCTTCATCTGCACTGTGGGTTTCGTTGTAGGGTTTGAGACGCTGAAATAAAATTGAAAATAAGATTGAAAATGAAATTGAAATCTGTAGCAACATTATAACGGCTACACAAAGAATTTACCTAATACCAACTACCTAAGTACGTTAAGGTCTGAACTCAAAAGATTGTTCCAAAAGTTTTCTGTTTGAAATTCTTCCGTTTGGCATCTTCGCTATTTACTGAAAAGTTTGGTGAACACTTGTCATACTTACGTAAATTACTGGATTTTATTGGTAAACACTTGTTTACTAGTTTAAGATTATCATGAAATTGTATTTCATCCTTTCAATTTTATGTAGCGTTGAAACATGATTAATCTTTCAAACAAACACTGTTATGCATTTGTAGACAAGCTTAATTTGTTAACATAGTCGTAAATCTGAAAAATGGATTCCGCCGAAATCAGGATTCTATCGTAATGATTTTTAGGACTTTAAGGTGCGTTAAATATTAAATTTTCCAACCGAGACTACACCACTCCAAAACGAAGTTGTTTTTTGATACCAGATCAGAACCGGTTCCTTCGTCTCCTTTATTCATGTTTATCAGATTGGAAACAGCAGGTGCCGTTCACATGAATATCCCAGAAATGCCGATTAATGACGTAACATTTTAGTTCAAAGTTTTACTTTGCTGCAAATGAGCCCTTTAAATGACTAGCTGTGATCGGCTCCTGAATCGGATATCGGGCATTGGTCCGATTTTAAAGACAAAGCCCGGCAAGGAGACCGAGGCGAGAAAAGGTTAGGGAGAATCAGCCCGAGCCGGGCCCATAAAATTTAATATTGGAACAACTCTATATATACTTGCGTCAGAAAAATTGCAATTTATAGCATTTTGTACTTTTGCTAAACTGTGCATGCAACACTCAAGTTTTTACAACAGTTACGTATGCATTTATGTGCCCTTGAAATTTTGTAGTCTTTTCAAAGTTTTCAGTTTTTGAACTTTCATTTACAACTTTTCTGTGTGTATCAATTGCCATGTTTGAAGATCACTACTGATACGCTAGATTCAATAAATCGTACATTAAATGGTTTTTGTAGAAAGGTCTAGTTTATAAAATTCTACTGTCAGAGCGACACTGAACAATTCCCTAAAATAATTACAAAGTGCATAGATGCAACTTTACATAGAAACTAAAGCTGGAGTAACGGCAGGCCGGAAATCGTTAGATTCAGTTGGTTACGCATCTGTGATATACCTTCTGTGATATGCTTCAACTAACATTAAAACACAAAAACTAAACAGAACTCAATTTTGATAAAGTGTTATTGGTTACTGATCAAGAAAACAGAACCACTGTTAAAGTGAAGATTAGAAAAACTTACACTGAGCACAAAAATGACCCGATGCCCACGCTCTCTTAAGGTAGAAGCCCATGTATGTCGTGCCAACTTTCGATGCTTAAACTGTTCCTGAATTGAGAATACAAAAATTATGGCCCCATTCTTAACAGTAACATCACAGGGATGGCTCGGTTCGATGGGAAAGGTGAAGTTAAAGTCAACTTTTCGCTCGTCAATGTTTTCCTGGGTGGGACACTTTTGGAAGTTTGAATAAGGGTGTAGGGTAGTTAGTACAATAGTTGTGCAGTAAACTACAGCGCAGATCACGCACAGTTTTAGGGCAATGAATCGATCGGTTTTCAGCATACGATTCTGCATAACTCTCAGTAGTAGGATAAGATTATTTGGAGAGCAAAATTTTGTCATGGAAAACCTTTCCGTTCGTCTTCTCCAAAAGCATACCTAAAATTACAAAAAGCTATTAATGTCATTCTTAATTCCAAAAAGTCTTTTATTTTTGTACTTGTATTTGAGTACTTGGCTGAAACTCAGCATGGCTCTTGTCGGCCAGTGCGCAGAAGGGAAGGATAGAAGGATAGAAAGCAATAATCTTAAAGAAATAATGAAAACCGCAGGTCGTTCGATTAAGATTTCATGTGTAAGTTAGCAGAAAGCTGGTTCGAAAAACTGATTTGAGAGTCGTGTTCAACGACCGAGAAACCTGCTCGGCAGCAAAATCGGAACAGAAATATTTAGCTTTCACCATTGGTTCACCCACTGGAAAATTAAAAATCTTTGCCTTAGTGAGCAAAGAAGCCTAAAGAGTCACAGAAGCGTCCGTGAAACTAGCAACTTAGCTATCTAATGCTAAGCAAAGCAAATATCTAGTTAGCAAAATTTAGCTAAGGCAAATTCGAGTAAATTGTAGATTTCTCCTCTGTTCAAATGTGCTAAAAAACTGAAAAGGTCGAATATATATATATATATATGTATGTGTATATATATATATATTTATATATATATATATATATATATATATATATATATATATATATATATATATGTATGTGTATATATATATATATTTAAATTCATCGAAGAAAGAGACAGTTTAAAAACAAAAAAGTCAGATAAGTTTTAAAAGACTGAGAAGTCACGCTGACACGGCGATCCCAGGCATGCCGTAAAAGTGGAGAGAAAGAAAAATCAGTTCGACTTTACAGAAAAATAGTCACATTTTAGTGGTTCATTCAATTGGTGCTTTAAATTTTCTGTGTGTGAATCAAATACTGCACCCCTTGCGTCACGGTTGCTGGTTACTGTTGGTTACAATGTTTCAGTTTTCAGTGAATCAGTTTGCGTGACAGATTGTTATGAAATTTAACCAAATGTTGCGGATTTATTAAAACTGATTGCAATGTAGATTGATATAACCATAGAACACATACTAGATTTAACCCCATTGAGGTTCGAAAACAACACTCTCACACAAATGATACTCTCACTAAGCTACTCAGAACAAGATAAAGGTAAATTGTGTGTTATTTGGGGAAAGATACATCCAAGATAAGTAGGAAACTAGAGTTTGAAAACTGACTAATTTCAACCAACTAACTTAAATTAGACAATATTGTAGCTGACCGTACAAGCTGTTGTTGCTCAAGCGGCGCTGCCAAATTTAGCCATTTTTCTGAAACGAACTCCCAGTGTGTGAGCGGTATAGGATTGTAATTGACTCCGTCTTGAAGAGCGTCCAAAACTTATACAGGATTAATACGTAACATTGTGACCAGACATGTGCAGGAGGGGATGTAGCGCTTCTACCAGGCTGGAGGATCATGAGGAAACCAAGGACAAGCCCGAACGGGAGGCGTCAAGTACCCTTGTACCCACGAAACCAGGACCTAGAAGAGAGAAGGGAAGAGGGAGGTTCAAATTTTCACTCACCATTGAAAGTAAAGAATTGGTCCCGCCGGGGATCGAACCACGGCCCTTCTGACTCCGGAGCAGACATGTTAACCACTACACCACGGAACCATCAGCTGAACTCCCATTGCAGGCTTATCAATCTTTCCTATGCCTGCTTCCCTTACATCGCCCACGGGTTTCAATTAAGACGCCTCCCGCGGCTTACTCAACTCGGAATCGAACCGAGAGCGCATCCAGCGCAGGGCATTCTGAGCCCAAGGGATCCGTGCTCCCCCGACACACGTTCCAGACCCGTTTAGGTCCAACCAACCAGAAGCAACTACTGGGGGACCGGAGACAGGAGTCCAATCCGGGTCCTGAGGCAGCCTCGCCACATGTAGCGCTTCTACCAGACTGGAGGATCATGAAGACACCGAGGGCAAGCCCGAACGGGAGGCGTCAAGTACCCTTGTACCCACGAAACCAGGACCTAGAAGAGAGAGGGGAAGAGGGAGGTTCAGCTTTTCACTCACCATTGAAAGTAAAGAATTGGTCCAGCCGGCAATCGAACCATGGCCCTTGTGACTCCGGAGCAGACATGCTAACCACTACACCACGGGACCATCAGCTGAACTCCCATAGCAGGCTTATCAATCTTTCCTATGCCTGCTTCCCTTACATCTCCCCCGGGTTTCAACTCGGAATCGAACCGAGAGCGCACCAGCTCCCCGACACACGTTCCAGACCCCTTTAGATCCAACCAACCAGAAGCAACTACTGGGGGACCGGAGACAGGAGTCTAATCCAGGTCCTGAGGCTGCCTCGACACATGTAGTGCTTTTACCAGGGCTTGTGGACCAGGAAGAAACCAAGGACAAGCCCAAGACGGGAGGCGTCAGGCACCCTCGTACCCACGAAACCAGGACCTAGAAGAGAGAAGGGAAGAGGGAGGTTCAGCTTTTCACTCACCATTGAAAGTAAAGAATTGGTCCCGCCGGGGATCGAATCACGGCCCTTCTGACTCCGGAGCAGGCATGCTAACCACTACACCACGGGACCATCAGCTGAGCTCCCATTGCAGGCTTATCAATCTTTCCTATGCCTGCTTCCCTTACATCTCCCCCGGGTTTCTTTAAGACGCGTCCCGCGGCTTACTCAACTCGGAATCGAACCGAGAGCGCATCCAGCTCCCCCGACACACGTTCCAGACCCCTTTAGATCCAACCAACCGGAAGCAACTACTGGGGGACCGGAGACAGGAGACCAATCCGGGTCCTGAGGCAGCCTCGAGGAAGAGGGAGGTTCAGCTTTTCACTCACCATTGAAAGTAAAGAATTGGTCCCGCCGGGGATCGAACCACGGCCCTTCTGACTCCGGAGCAGGCATGCTAACCACTACACCACGGGAACATCAGCTGAACTCCCATTGCAGGCTTATCAACCTTTCCTATGCCTGCTTCCCTTACAGGGAGATGATGGGGCTGAGTGCTGACCCGGCGGTCGAAGGCGGAAAACCGGATTTTCCCGGGATTTTCTGCTCAAAAACCGGAAGAGTCCGGATCCTGGGAGGGACGAGCGATCCCTCTGGGGAGCTCCAGGTTTGTGAGCGGTGGGTGGAAACCTCCCCCAAGCCCCTCAAGCACATGTATGATCGCGACCCTCGCAGATATTTTGCAAATATTTTGGGAGATTAAAGTGATTGAAAGGCGATACCTGAGATATTCACACAAAAAACAAAATTTCCTTTTTCACCCGACGGAACAACTTGCGCACTCCTGCTCACGCATGTAGCTACATTTGCTTAGTGACACATACACAGAGGTAGGTCATAAAATATCATTCATCAGATATAGTTTAAAAACTAAATCTTCAAATTACATAGTTAGAGTTATTGATCTGGATCATTAATCGTTAATCGTTTAAAAATCAAGTCTTCACAGTAGTTAGAGACTGGATACAAACTTTAGCTTGACTGTAATCGGCTTGAGTGGCTGAACCGATGGAGTGCTCTGTGGATTCAATCCCCAAGTCAGGCCCGAATATTTCCAGTTCTGAAGTTCTTCAGATTAGCTATATGAGCTATATGGACAAGACCACTCTCTCATTAATATTAAAGCAATAGTTTCTTGATCTTAACGAAACTCTGCTGAGCTTCAAGACCGGTTGAAATCAAAATATCATCAATTTTGATGAATTCCTGCAACTTTTTTGACATAATCAGAATTTTGATTTGATGAAAAGATTGATCTCTTCTTGAATGAATCGAAGGTTCTTCCTTCCATTATGTGGACTGAGTATGTACAAACCCATTGTGTCATACTTACAATCTATCTCATTCTATCTAAACACAATAAATCTTATTAATGCTATCATAGCCAAATAGTGAAGACTAGCAATATGCGAATTAGTAAACCACTAAACACCGCGAAAGTGATGAAATATTAAGTGAAGTGTTATTGGCCCAAAATTAAGTAAGAATGTGGAAACTGGACAGAGCTAGAAGAGTACGCAAAACTTTTGTAAGACAATATCTCCGTTACTGTTGACAAAAACTACTGCAGTTGGGATCTGACGATGTTTATTCACAGGCGCTGGTACAAAACCAGTTTTCACCAAGAAATTTTAAATATTTGAACGCAGATTTGATTAATTGTTTGGGTGATTCTATTTTTTGTTACGTCTTAAATCATTGGCAAAACAGGATTACGTCAGATCTTAGAGCCGTAGACAACGTAGACGGAAGAAATTTCTGTTAACGACCGGTTGATAAATTGGTGCGGCGCACGCCAGCCCTGATTTGCAGCCGCATCATGATTGAAAAAAGTCGGAACCCCCACGTAATCATTTCGAACTGTCTCATGTCAATTTGCATGACATCAAATTGACAACTGTTCGTTCCATTCTTTTTTGTTATCGCATTACAGCGATGTGGTTGGAAAGATCTTTTGTGCAACAGTTTACCGCAGAGTACGGAAAACATTTCACAAATTCTTCTCAGTTCCTAAATTATGAAACCTCACGCTGTGTCCAGGTTTAGGTAAAGTAACACTGCAAACTCCAAGGGATCTCGCACGAAACCCCGAACCTCCGCTTTAGATTTTTGACTAACAAATTTAAAATTTTGTATGTAGACATACTTGAGACTGATGAATTCATGAAGTATAAACAAAAATTTATGAACTTTAAGTATGAATGAATTATTTATGAAATTTATCAGCCTGACACGCACACAAAATTTTATGATCAAAAAATCAAAAGTTGTTGCGGTAGGGGGGGCGGAGACCAAGGGGATAAAGACATTTTTGTACCCGAGTTTGCAGAAAACTTGCACATAATGGGTTCTCTGGGGTGTTGAGCACTTGAGCAAGTAAAGGCAGTCGCTACAGCTATAAATCTTATTTTTGTGAATTTTTACATAAACATATTTCAATACTTTTTCAAGAAACTGTAAAAGTCCTCACCTTTCGCTACCAAATCGGCGATATGGTCTCGTTAAATCTCATTACGAACTGAAAGCTCTGAAAGTTGCTCTGAAAAATGTTCAGCAGATGGTGCTATTTCTTAAAACCAGACAGAGAGCAGCTGTAGTTGAAATGAGAAGAATTTATGTTTCAGATGTAAATTTTTGTGTACATATACACTTATATATATATATATATATATATATATATATATATATATATATATATATATATATATATATATATATATATATATATATATATATATATATATATATATATATACTTTCTTATATCATTGTGCTCGTCACGGGAAGGTTCAAAAAGCTTGTGGATACAGACGAAAGACATTTTTCTCCTTTTTATCCACATCTTCGGAGTAAAAGCTGATCCGCGATTAATTTATTTGATTAATTAATGTAGTGTAGTTTTAGAAATTCACGATATTAAACCAAATTTTAAGCACTTCAATTGAGGGATGTAATTTCCCAGAAAAAATTGTAAAATTTTGTTGCTGAAAGTTTTTTGCACAAGTTTTTTCATTCTCAACTCAAGGAAACAGTGAAATACAATGATGATGGTATTAGCACGGTATTCATGAAATGTATAGTAAATCTTGAGAACTATTAAGATTTGTACCAAATAAAATAAATGAAAATAATTGCAGTGGAAATAAATTATTTATATTTATTATCAAATATTATCAAATATTTCTATATTGTATTTTATTTATATATTTATTATATATACAAAAGCAATTTGATAGATGCGTAATACATACATACACAGCTGGAATGCATGATTTGGTAAGCTTCAAAATAGGCAGAACTGTGATCGTTCCAGTCCTATTTCAGCGATGATGGCTCCAACAAATCTTATATAAGTGCGAGTCACAGAGTGACTCAATCTGTCTTGATCTGGAATAATCTAGCTAGGTCTTACACATAAGCCTTGTGAACAACCATTGCCAGCGGTACTCATTTTGGTTGACTGAATCGCACCACAATAGGTGGTTCTATCACAGTTTCATGAAATAGAAGTCCAATATAATCTCAACTATTCCTAGGAAGATTTTAAATTATTTTTTCGTGTGACACTGCTGCAGTAATACAACTAAGCTGTTAATAGTTTTACTCTTACTCCATACTTCACTTTTCTTTACTTCACTTTTCTTTACTCTTTACTGTAATCTTACATTAGTTTTAGTGCAGCTGTTTATTGTAGTCAGTCAACAATCATTACAAACAAACATAATACAAAACGAAACATTTTGCTGCTGATAGGACTAAAAAGGCCAGACACTGAAGTTCAACAGGAAAGTTATCAGGTTCATTGTTTTAGCAGGTTCGCACAACCAAGCTGAACCATTCGTGATAGGATAAAGGGGATTTCCACTGCACTGATAACCGACATTCCTAATGAAATTCCTAGAATTGAGCCGAAATCTGTGACAGCGTCAATGACCTAAACATAATAAGAAAATCACCATTGGCCTCAATGATCTAAAGATTAACGGTAATTTAGTATGGCATAGGTACCCAAACATTGGATTCTCTCTGTGAGTGACTACACTGGGTACCCCTCAAGTAGGAACCGCGCACCCCATATACATTTTAACTTTACAATTAAAGTGGCTCCACTCTCACCTCGGCTATGAAACGCATACCCCAAGAATTTCAACTAAAGCTTGCCCTCTTCAATTAATGAGATTGTAATTAAAAGATATCCGAAAATTTCAGAAACACAATAGAATGGATTATGATGAGTATCTTAATCGTCCACGAGACCAGTACATCAGATGCTGGAAATTCGTACATTCGACGTACAACTAGAAAAACTTAAATATTTCGAAGCCTAATAGTCAAATTGACTAAAGTTCGTATACATAACTGTTTTGTACAGACGTTTTTATTTGCACCATTCAAAAGCTGTTACTATAAAAAGCGGGAAACATAAATATAAATAAAAATATAAAAAATGTCACAAGCGAAAAATAATATAAATGATGACAAATTATGCAATAATATAAACGGGGTACGCGTGTCAAACTTGATGGCAATAATACTGCAGCGTTACCGTGGGGTACGCGTGCCATACTATTACCAGATTAACATGAAACTTACTATTCAAAGAACAATTAAAGAACTATTTGCAGTTTAAGGGGGTGCTTGCTTTAACGGGAACGGCTGAATTCATTTCCGAACCAATCAGACTGGCATTCGAGTTTGGCGAAATTTTGTCAGGAACAAAAGAAACAATCAGAAACATTTTTAAAGTTTGGTAAATTAATACTCTGGCCATATCCACCCGAAAAACTTCAGAAAATGACTTTTGTTAAATTACAACCCACCTGATACTTCTCAATTTCAGTAAAACGCCTGTACGTAATGCCAGGGAAGTAGATTTCTACAACTGCTGTATCGCTTCTGAAAATAACAGGACGGCTAAAGCTGTTACTGTAAAAACTCTGAACAAGTTTTAAAACACAGACTAAACATAAACATAAAACAAAACTAAAATCTCAAATATTCAGCACTACCAAAAATTTCCAGTTTTAAGGTGCGAACCCAACATAAAAACTTCAGTTCAATGTGAAGTGCTTTGTGGCATCAAAACAGCCTATTGAACTGACAGACTTTGCAGAAATGAATGAGCTAAAACCTTACCTAAGTCTGTCATGACATGATGAATCATTACCACTACATTGATTTGCCTTAATAAACAAGAATCATGAAATAAAAAGAGAATCAGCAACAAAATGCAAGCAACATACTTTATATAAGTTAATCATTACCAACTGTAAACCCTGTAAATTATAGTAAGATAAACAGCTAAAAATCTATAATTAAAGACACTACTTCATTGATACCATCAAGAGAACATAACGACACACAGAAAACAAAACGTGGAATACTTTGCCAAGGTTCAGGGCATGATTTGTACGATAATGGCTGACCCCAGAATTTAGACCGTAGTAACCACCAATTGGAACCGTACAACACTGGTCGTATGTTAACGTGTTGATGCTCAAATATTCTATGAGTAGCGCCTCGCCGTTTCGAGTTTCAACAAGTAAACATACAAGAGTGTAGGCGTATTCCCTTTTCGACTAGGTATTGATTTGTGAAGGATCACCAGGATAGACCTTGTGAGGGATCAGCCGTTGTCGTGCACATTATGTCGCCAGCCTAATAAGTAACAGTGTGACACTTTTTATACTCTTAGTTATCATGTTCTCCTGATACCACCACTGATAACAAATATGTCCAATATACAGATGAAAACTTCGTGGACCTCCACAATTGATGAGCATATCATCGATGCAAGCTCTGAAACAAATACCAACCTGATTTTGACTTACCACATATTCCATTGCTGGAAACAGTTCATGCGTAATGACAGCTTCATAGGTTTCCTGTCTAAACATGGCACCGTATAAACAGAATAAGAGACAAGTAACCTAATCGGCAGAAAAAATTAATCAAAAATTATGTAACACTCGCCTAAAGCTAAAATTAATTTGTTGGTACACAACTTCAAACGCTGTAACCGCTCACAAAAGTTTCTATTTCAGGTTCAGTTCCTATAGGTTCTGTAGTGTTTGACTCATATAGACTTGTTAGAGTTTTGTGTAGGTTATGATCCTCTGAGTTGGCTGATTGAGTAGTCAACTATCAAGTGATAACATTGTAAGCTTATCAGCAGTTTTGCTATCAAATCTGTTCTGTGATCACCACAGGTTCATGTAAAATTTAACACGACTTTATCGGATCGCTGTTTGATATTGGTGATCTTTTATGTACAAGGCCCAATTGAAACTGGTCCTAAGATATACAAGTGCGTATGGGCAAGAAGTGCATGTAAATCCAACCTGCAAGCATCAGGACACTGATTCATCGAATAGTTCATATATTGAAGTTCAGACTGAATACACGAAACTGAAGAAACAACAGCGAGTTATAGACTCAGTACGTGTACATGTAAGATGTAAATGTAAGATATAAAATGTACATTTTTCTCAAAATCTTGAGCTTTCCTCATCACTAAAACATTTCAGAAAAAATAGCCCTCAGGAAGACGTTTGTTTTGAAGTCTGAAGTTCTTTAGCTTTCTCATATTTCGAGAAATCCTTGTTCGAAAATTGTTTTCTTGTTATCGCATGTTCAAGTCGAAGAGTTGAAATGAGACTGCTATACTCTACCTGGCTACAACAAGCACATTCTAAGCTTTAAAATGATATAAAAATTATCGTTGAACTCAAGAATTGAGCAAATTACAGTCTTTCAAAATCTGCTGCAAATACCCGAACCAACACCTTAAACTAGACATGTTTCATAAAATGTACAAACATGTACAAATTTCCACAAACAAATAGGGCCGGTCCCGCTGCATATTTTTGCTTTTATAAGTTTTTCACTAAAATGTACCCAATTTTCGGAATTCCGGGTATTCAAGATTTTTGGTTTTTAAAAATGTTCCCAACACCCACAAGATGGGCATCGTTCGAAAGCTTTTATCGAGCTGAACAACTTTTCTAATAGAGTGAACTCTTGAACATGCACTCAATTGCCGGAATTTGCGAAAATCCGATTTTCCGGATTTTAAAAATTTGCTCCAATACTGTACAATATGGGTATCATTTGAAAGCTCTTGTTGAGCTGATCCAGTTTTCGCAGAAATGAGCCCAGTTCTCAGAATTTACGATTTCAATCTAGCTTGGAAGTTTTTCGTGAATTCCGAGACCTGGGCTCATTTCTGCGGGTTGGTTCTATTACAAAACTTGCTCAACTCAACAAGAGCTTTCAAATGATGTCCATATTCTGGGGTATTGGAGTAAATTTTTAAAATCCAGAAAATCCGCTTTTCGCAAATTCCGGGAATTGAGTGCACTTTCAAGAGTTCATTCTATTAAAAAAGCTGTTCAGCTCGATATGAGCTTTCGTATGATACCCATCTTGTGGGTTTTGGTGAAAATTTTCAAAATCCAGAAATGTTGAAAACCCGGCGAAAACCTAAAAAATTTAGATTTCCCGTGAATGAACCCCGGAATGGCAGATTTTCCCCGATTTTCGAAATTTGGCTTTCCTGAGAATTCTAAAAATATATACATTGTTGGGGTTTACTCCAAAGGTTAACCTGCTATAAACGGCCAAATTATGTACACACACTTTTTGATTGTACTATCGTGAAGTCACTGAAACTGCCACATCTTACATTCAGAATCTGTTGTGCACTGAGTATGGTTTCTGAGTCCTGGACGCCCGGGATGTGCGCATCCGCAGTGTGCCATAACGAAAAGTTGTTCCTTTGTCTTTTCACATGCCTGAAAGTTTATAAGAAGCTTATTGGTATAACTATCTGCCTTATCTGTCTAACTAATCATTAGATATAATCATTGGCACCTAACATCATGAGTGCTCTTCGCATTGCACTAATAATACCATAAAATAGAAAACTGCTGCTTACAACTGCTTACAACGCCTACGCATTAAATAAGAAACTGACGCATGTAACCGAATTTTATTCATACATACCAGTTACTCAAATACCTTTGTCGTGTAAGGAGGATTGTACAAACTGTGGTCCTTGTTCGAAATATGATCAATGCACCTAGATTTTTGTCTTTGCAATACTGTCTAAAACTGAACAGCGTATGATAATTTTCAGATGTAGTAAACTGCGAGATTGTACAAAGAAGTGCTAAGTCATCTTGTTAAGGTCGCACTTCCCTTACATTCAGTCCACTTTGGAAAGCTATAACTTACTCAATATTAAGAGCTATGAATTCAGCGACATATCAAAATGAAGCTCTACATCTTCTGCGTCGTTTGGTATCATTGAATCGTGTCTACCTAGTTTGGATGTTTCCCAAACTTACCAAACGCGGGCACAATTTTTGACCATTTTTTTCTGCAAAAATTTTAAGCAACAAGAAAATAGTCGTATCCAATGTGTTTATGAGATAATTTGCCAGGGACGGTTTTTTTGATTTTGTCAAAATATCATTTCAGTATGCAGAAATTGAGCATTTTCTGAAAATTTGGCATTGTATCCAACTTTGAAAAATCATTGCTCTTGACTGGAGGCTGATAAAGAGAAAAACAAAAAACCCGGGCAAATTATCCAAACATACTGTGTGCAAAATATCTTTTAGATCCACCCATTGGTTGTGGAGCAATCTTCGGTCAAAAAATTTTGGCCGCAATTTGACGAAATCAGTTATTCGACCAGAAGTTTAGACTCATTCAGTGTGCAGGACTCTAATTAATCTAATTTGTGCCTCATAAACTTGTCTACGCTTGTAATGTACACTGGCTCCAATTCGACAAAACCTGTTTTCAGCAAGATCGTGTCAAAAATAACCAATTTTCGAGCAAAAATTGATCAACAATTCACTGCTCAAAAACGATAAGAGCTAGAGACTTATGTCTGAAAGCAAAGTTGTAGAGCACATAATAAGCTTTAATATGATCGTAGTCGCTGGAAATAATTTTCTATATATAGTTCTAGAACTTCAAATTTCTGTTTCTCATTGTACATGAATGTTAAGAAGCTGGCGTTTTTGCAGGACGTTTATTATCATTCCCGATGTATTTTCTAAAAATTTGAATGAAATCGGACAATAATTGCACTTTCTGCAACTATATCTGCACGTAAGGGGAGCACGACCTCAATACTACAAGGGTGATACTCCGTTATGCGCACACCTTACAATTTTTCGCAGTTGACAGAAATGCTCTACTCCGGTAGGCGCACACCTTACAAAACTGAGGGTTTACTGTAATACGCCCTACTCCGGTAGGGGCACACCTTACTAAATTAAAGGTTTACTGTAAAACGCTCTACTCCGGGAGGCGCACACCTTACAAATAGTGATTTCTTGTCGTAGTAGTACTTTTTGTTGAAGTATGTACTGAACTTTTGGCGAAAATACTTACTTATAATTAGTATGAACTTACTTAACAATTATGAAGTGATGTCATTAACTATTGTGAAATTACATACATAATAGCGTCCACATAAACTCAATTGCTTAACTTTTACAAATTAATTAATCACCGCAATATGACAAACAGGTATAGATGTATAGGTGTCGGGACAAAATACACAAGATTTTAACACAACTGCATTGAAAATGTGTAAGGTGTGAATAAGTGTGTAGGTATATTTTAAAGAATTTATAATTCAGAGTCACTGCGGAATTAGATTAGGCCTTTGAAATTTTGTAACCAATTTTTGAAGATTTAAGATTTATATCAAGTTAAAATAAAATAAATTAATAATTAAATAAATTAAAATTAAAAACCAGGCTAAATCAAAATTCTATTTTCACAACGGCGCAGTTTAATATTTCAGCATGACGTATATATAATTTATTAATTTATTTTTAATTTTATTATGTATAGTTTAAATAATACCTAATGACTACTATTTGTTAATATAGAAGTTGCTCCAACAGTTCAGTCCATATTAGCGACGACAAGAAATCACTATTTGTAAGGTGTGCGCCTCCCGGAGTAGAGCGTTTTACAGTAAACCCTCAGTTTTGTAAGGTGTGCGCCTACGGGAGTAGAGCATTTCTGACAGCTGGGAAAAATTGTAAGGTGTGCGCCTTAAACGGAGTATCACCGACTACAAGCATTATGAGGACATTGAACTGATAAGATTAACTGAGCGATTACTTCTGATTTGCCAAATTTCTTATAAAACACATTAAGGCATTAATTAGTACATAATGAATAGCGAATGTGGTAACATAGCCCGCGGCTACGAAGTATCCGTCACTGTCCATAAAAATGTTGGAACCAGACGGAAGGATTGATAACACTGCGGCTGCTGAGCTTGTAGTCTTCAGATAATCCTGTTGTTCCAAGGTAATTCGAGCATATAGTCCTAAAAATAACAGACTCGAGCTAAAACATTTCATGGTTCATTATAATGAGGAAGCAAAAACGGCATGCAGTTTGAACCTAGAAATTAGAGGTAAGGAGCTTGCAAATTTCATGAATTAAAAGATGCATAAGTGTGTATATCATAACTGAAATTGAGCAAAATCGGTGCGAAATTTACTTACCGGCAAATTTTCCTCGCTTCTCAAGTTTAAAGAAGCTACCATTCTTATACTTTACTTCATTTTACTGATTCTAGTAAATACCACATTTACTGAATCGACAAGTATAGCATTTACTGAATACAGAAACCACTACGACATAAACATGTCGGTCGGAGTGTGGCAACAGTCAAGCTCTCTTTTTTAGGTGCTGAGGCATGGTGCTAATGTACCATTCTCCACAATCGTGTAGCTGGTAACTTTATGTGCTGGATACACATTTGACGAAAATCATCGCGTACACAATTGAGTCGAGTGAGCCATTGGCGCGAAGGTCATGACGCATAAACTGATAATGATTAAATTGCCTGCGCTGTAAACACCTCTACCAATATGATATTTTGAATGAATCTTTTAGAACAGTGATCCGAGTGGTAATTTCCTGTTTAGTAATGTTTTCAAGCAAGACTGTAAACTGTGAATCGCTCAAATCACAGAAATGAATCCTTTAAGACAATTTTTGGCGAGCTAGCTTAATGCACGCGAACTTGTCTATTCAACATCCGTAATATAGATCGTGCTAAAAGAGCGGTTGTTACAAATTAAAATTTGTAGACTGAAACTACCATAGTGTCGTCCAACCATATTTGGTCCGTAAGCAGGTGCTGTAGAAAGGTTATTAAACAAGAAGCAGTTTCCATAGTTAAAATCCGAGAAGGTGTCAGTGAACAGACTAAAAAGCAGAAAAACCAATTGGAAATTCTTAGCAACTGTACATTTTCTACAGCTAAACAGATTTAGATTTTCTATTAAAGGTTTTATACTGGTGGGTTTTGTTAATATGCGAATATATGGACAGTATTTACCTTGTACAAGTTCCAACTCCAGCTAGAGAACAATATGCCAACATGTCTTCACGAGCATGGCCAATTTGAAGTCGCTCCGACAAACGGAGTCTCGTAAGGTGCAGTTGCAGCTTTTCTCGAAATTTCACAACCACAGTTCTTTCATTTTCAGAAGACTTCTGAAAATTAGGCAAATAGGTTGATTCACTGCAAAAAGTACTACTGACGTTAAGTACTCAACTGCAGCTCTCCAGCCTAAGGCTATTGTTCATTCTGGAACAATTTAAGTTTAAAGTTTGAATTTGGGAAATGTCACAGTGGCGTTGACAAAGGAGTAACTTAAAATTTAGGAATAATTACTTGGTTAGCTTTTGCTATGAGTGATGGTCTGGGTGCCAACCTTGTGAATTGTAGAATTGATAAAATCGTTCTACAGACTGTGTCTGAAGTTAAGAGTTTGTAAGAGTATTTAGTTCAGTAGTGTAAAAACTGTTTAAAGACGACTATGTAAGTTTCTGTTTACTTACAGAAAATGAAGGCGGCGGCGCGCCCGTTCTTCCTGGAAATGGTGAGCTTATTACACTGGCTGTTTTCGTGTTCACTGTTTGAACGGATAAAGCAGATGATAGTGACGCTGCTGCTGCTGATGATGACGATGATAACAGGAAAGCAAGAGATGGTGTTGAGTGTGTTACTGTAGATGATGATGTCGTTGTTTTTGTCGACGAGGAGGCCAACGTCAATGCCGTTACTACTGGGGCCGACGTAGTCGATGCTTTCGTTGTCTTTGCTCTTGTTGTCGTAGTCATTAGTGTTGTCGTCGAACTCGTAGCCTCCGTCATCGCTGCCGCTGTTGCGACTGCTGTTTCGGTGGTGGTGAAGGTAGACGTGACTGTCGTACCCGTTGAGGCGCTGCTCCTAGCTGTGGTTGGTTGTTGTTTTGCTGCTACTGTTGTCTGCATGGATGTAGATTTTACTGAAGTTGATGTTTCTAATTTATGATGCAAATTTCAAGGCATTAACGTGGAATATGGATATTGAGCAATAGTGAACAACAGTTGGATCTTTTCCAGATTACCCCCTCCCCCAGTGGTTACACAGATCGCAGAACTTGACCGATTAGGTTGAAATTTGGTTTGGGTATGTTTCTCAACATGCTGATTTCAAAAGTGCAAATACTTCAAAACATTAAAGAGTTTTAAATTTTTTTACTTTTCGACTACGTTGGCTAGTTGTCTTTCTTGGATAAACGGCCTAAAGTGTACTCATAATTTTGAGCTGCCAGAAGAAATGCTATTAAAAATGGCTGCCCTTAATAGGGCAGTTTGGATAAGTGAAAATTTAATAGTGGTGATGAAGGGTTCACTTTGGGAGATTGGTCCCAAAAAATGATCAGCGTAGTCAAATTAGTACAAAAATTGAAATTTGAAGATTTTTGGGTTTTTGAAATCAGCATGTTGAAAAACATGCCCAAACCAAAATTCAACTGAGTCGGTCAATTTGCGACTTGTGATAGCTGAGCGGTAGTCTGGAAAAGACGCCAACAGCTTTCTCTACACCAGTAAGCCAAACGTTGGTTCAGTAGAAAGTTAAATTTTTACTAAACACAAACTGCAAGGTGGTCGTCTCAGGTGACGCTTTTCAAAAATGTCAAAGTCCTAAAACATTTACAATGAAGCAGCGGGGATCAAGATGATGCATGTTCCATCCAGCTCAGTTTTGAACGTTTTTCAAGAAGAAGACAATTAAAATCCTGTATCGATTATACAGAAAGTTATCCCGAAAGGGTGGCAAAAGGTGTCAGCGTCACCAACTTCAAACATCAAGAAATAGTACCTGCACAAACAGGATCGGATGAATCAAGCAATATCTGGCAAACAATTTGCTTTGATCCACCACTGCACGGAATGTCATTGTTACCATCGCTTTTTATCTCAAAGCAGCTTTCTCTGGTTCCACCATTTGGTTCACCTGGTTTGAAAAATGGCACGTATCTAAAGTCCAACCGGTAGTTTTAGTATTTTTGTAAACACTTAGCGTAACAATAATAAAAACCATCCATTGTCGCTAAATAAGTGAGTTGTTTATAGAAAATATTTTTAAGATTTTTAAAAGAGAACAATGTTTTCTGGCATGAGGTAAAGATGGCTTTAAATATTTGACAAGTCTTGACCCCAGAAATTGTATACAAAACCGCCACTACATAGCATCACCCCTGTCTTTTCCAACTGGTATATTGCAATTGACTAAATGTCGGAGTAGTCACCAATGCCCGGTGGAAAGGCAAACGCAGAATAATCTTTGTTAATTAATGATGAGGACTGGCGTCTGGACCAGTACGAAGATGTCAACTAAGACATGTTAAATATGCAAACCAAGCTAAACAGTGTACTTCAAGGTACAGCCATAGTGGATTGATGAATATAGATCCGGTCCCTCATAGTATCCATCGACAACTGCGTTGTATTCAGAACCAAAGAGAGAATTTCTGAATTTAAATAAGATGCTTAAATAAGTAAATAATAAAAAAGTAAATAATAAAATAAGTAAATAAATAAATAAATAAGATAAAAAAGATACATGAGCGATAGGTAGATAAGATACTTTAAACTGATTAAACTGATCCAGCAAGATTGCAATAATGCCATGAATTAGGTTTTAAGTGACCCAACGTGTATGCAGTTTCTGGGTCTGGCTCTGCATATTAATAACAAAAACTTCAAGTTTTCGCGAATCAATAATGAAAGTGATTTTAGAGTTTAGACTATTATTGAAATTGAAATTCTATACCAATATCAACTAATCATTCTGTAAATTTGTACAGTTGCAAACATAACGTGTTTTGAAGTAATCAGTTTATGATGCGCCCGCTGCTTAGCCGTGGACCCGGAGCCAGTTTTGGCCGGTCGGCTACTTGCAACAGATTTTCGGAAAATCCACACGGGAACTGTTTCTGTTGCAGAAAAACTAATGCAAAATACTGAGTCCGGACTTGGACCTTTGGACCCCCCTGACCCCCCCCCCCGCAATAACCTATGGTAACGATAGAAGAAAACCTTGGAACGGTGCCCCAGCCTACCACTAGGGACCGCTGTCAGTCGGCATAGACCGTATCCTTCACAGATCAGTTCGTTTTGGTTAGTTATAAACGGCCTCACATGGCCACCAGTTCACAAGCACTCCTCTTGGTGTATAAATTGTGGATGGAAAAATAAAGTGTAAAATTTGGAAAAATTTGGATGAAATTGGATTTGCTGCTCGCTAGAATTGCTAAGTTGAGGAAAAGCATAGATCATCTAACTTCTGGCAGTCTCCAGGTAGTTGCGCACTTGCAATTGCTTTGCGAATACATCAATTAGCATGTGCTTGAGGTTAATAATTACAAACAAAAGTTACACTAATGCTAGAAATTCCAAGAAATGATCTTCTGATGAAAATATTGCTAGATGACTGTCTGGATGAGCTTTGTTAACACATTTTGAATCAGCAGTTTTTCCAGCTTTTCCTAAGCCGATGTATAAGTAGCAGGCGTCTGTCAATTCGGTCCAGTTTTGTGGGCACACTAAAACAATTTTAAAACTTCGTATGACAAGGAAATAAATATTCGTTTATTAAAGGATTTATTACCCAGAAAAACGGACTATAGTTATTCATATGTTGTGTTGTGGTTGGTTGTGTTGTTATGTTGTGGTAAACCATAATTTACAAGAATTACATTGCGCAAACAAAATATCACTTCTAGGATTCCGCTCAATGGATACACTCGCCAGACACACTCACATATACATTGTATAAGTTATAAGTGCTCACGAATGCAAACCAACCAAAGTCTCTGCACGTGCGTACCGGTTTGCAAAACATTGCATTACCTGAAGGTTTGGACACACTCGACCGTCATGCAAGATAATTCAACAGGCAACTGATCAACGCGTAATGTGGGTAATCACGAACCCTCTCACAACCCCCTTCACAGTTTTTGCCTTGTATTTTTAATAGTAAATAACCCAGTTGTCAATAACTTTAACTTTTAACAGTTTTCTAACCAGATCTTGAGCTCTTAGGCAGCTAGCCAAAATTCTGCGATTACCCCGAAATTTAATTATATCTCAGTTTGATTCCCACACCTACTCCTAGGCGCTTCGCTGGCGTTCCCCAAAATTTATCACAACCTATCACACTTTATCACTTATCACTTATCATTTATCACAATTTATCGACGTAGTGTGAGATGCCTGGTCTAAAGATCTCCAACCGCAGTCACTCCGTCAGCGTTCCTTGCACCAGTCTTAAGTTGTGGTGTTGAGCAGAGTGGTTTTATTTTCGGCTCACCCATTACAATGGGAGACTTTGAAGAGACCCCAATGTAGGCGGCGCTCAGGGCTACCTTACGAACATGTGAATACTACGGGGCACCAATCAGCTACTACTAAATAAAGGACTAAATAAAGTATTCGGGAGAATCTATAAGGCAATCTGTCTATTCCTTACAACGAAAATAATATCCTTTTTCTGCACTCCAATTTTATAGAAGCAAGTGCACCTTTTAGTTATGAAAAACCCTTTGCTATCAATTTGTCATAATCTTGACTCAAACACTCACCGTTTAGCCGCTTCTTTCTGACTGGAAACTGTGTCACTTTTGATGATATCTCAGTATTTACTCTAGTCCCGTTACTGTCTACTAGTAGCGCTATTGCATCATCGAATTCATCGATCTGAAGTGCAATACATCCGACTAATTAAATTAATTATTGTTGTAGTCATATAGTAACTGACTAATTGAAACGAAGTTCAAGTTGAGATTGCCGTGGATTTTAAACAGCTAGCTTTGAACGTAAAACGTAAAAATGCTTGATTTTTGTTAATGTATCCACTTACTACTGCTTTCAAGTCTGGATATTTGTCAAGTTGGCTTTTCTTGAAGAGATTAGCATTGCACACGGATACCGCAGGAAAAGGTATGGCTTCGTCAGAAGAAATCTGCGGGAAAAATTATTATGCAATACCTTCAAACGCAGTCACATAGATTGACAGATTGCAAGAAAACAACCACACTTCTCTAGTGGCGTTAGTCGTCCGCTACATACCCAGAGCAAAGCCAATCCGGCTCTGCTGTTCAGTCGATTGACCAAGGCCATTACCTGATAGGGTATATTATACATGCTAAGGCGTACGGAACGGATACGTATCATATAATATACTTAATGTCAGAAATTTTGCGAAATGTAACGAAAATAGAGCATAACTGACATTGGAAAGCCGGTGTGGGTGTCCTAGGTGAACTAGAAATACCGGCAGCTCAAAATAAAAACACTAGATTTCGCAAGAAATATATAAACAATTGTGCTTATAGTATTTAAAATTGGTTTAAATTTCATGCACAGCATCATATGCACTATCAGAATCAACAAGCTAATATTAGTGAGACGAGGTTTTTCAACATGGCACAGATCCTAACATTTAACCCTTTCTTGATCAAGGATCATATATGAGACATCCTTGGTCCCGTGCAATCGTTTTGTCGAAGCAGCCTAAGCATCCAGCTTTCATCGCTGAGTACAGCGTCCTTTTTTTCGCCAGGTTCGGGGCCACAGTATTGCTAAATATTTTAAAGGCAGCTAAGCAAATGAAGTCCCTACGGCCATTAGATGACTTTGGGAATTTTGAAAACTCGGAGCCATATTTTGTAGTGATGTGGATCGGATCGGATCGACCGATCCGGGGTCGGATCGGATCGGATCGGATCGACAAATTTTCGGATTGGATCAGCCGGATTGGATCGGCATGATTTTGCCGGATGGCCGATCCGGCAAATGAGGCAAATGTTTAAAATTTGTACCAATCTTTTAAAAAATTGCAAAATTGTTTCCAATAAATGTTCAAAATCTTTCCTGAATATTGTTCAAACGTTGAGTTTTCTGTTGTTAATGTTTTATATTCTCTCTCTGGATAAATAAATTTTTTATATGTACATATGTAAAAAATCAAATTGGATTGCTCTCTAATATTTCCTGCTAATTAATTTTTGGACAGTCTGTTCCGCTGTTTAAATTAAAGTACCGCTGACTGCTGAAAGTGACTTATTCTGGCATGATTAAAAGTTCTCAACTGACAGGAACGTTGTCTAAAATTGGAAGAACAATTTTTCGCCCAAGTGCGTTTGCTCAGAAGTGCAAAGTCCACAAAATCACATGCAAAGTCCACACTTTTGTATATGCTATTGTACGACCGTGTTCGGTCGTTTATTGCAAACTTAGAGCAAACAACAGCAGTATATTTTTTAGAATCGTCCTGAACTGGAGATGTTGAACAACCTTCATATCGTGATTGAATCACGGAAAATATTTAATATTAATTATTTAATTTATTAAAAATATTTAATTTCTCCAAAATTTTACAACATTCGAAACTTTGTATCTATGACCGAATAGAGTTGCATATTGTTGCACTTGCATTTGAATGGTAGGATATTATTTAAAAGCTAATCATGAGCTGGAACCAATACCAATGAAAATGTACCAATTTCTCGGGTTCACTATTCATAGATGGAACTTTTTGTGAATAGGGCGATTTTCTGGGATCTAGTTGTATTACAAAGATAAATCAGCTCGCCAAGACCATTCGAGTCAAGATCTATAGCTCCATAACTGTTGGTGATGGAAAATATTTAAACCTGGAAAAATCTTGCTTTTGTGAATTTGGGAATCGAGTGCATTTTGGAAAATGATTGTATTATTAAACGTGGTCAGTTTGTCAAGAGCTTTTAAATAATAGCCATATCGTGACCATTAAAACATTTAAATTCCGGAAAATTTGAAAAACCGAAAATTCCCAAAATTGGGTGCAGTTTGGTTGAAAAGTTTGTAACAAGTGCAAAAATATGCCGGAAGATTTATTTGGTCACGAAAACTAAATCCTCAATGTGCATTGAATGTTTTAGATTTTCCATAAATAAAACGCGGGATTCCAGATTTTCCCAATTTCCATACGTTTTCCAGTTTCTGATACGGACTTTCAGAATTATTCAATAAGATTCAGATGCGAAGTTTGATGAAGAGTTTTGCAAAATAATGGTAAATGGGAAAATCTAGCAATTTAAGTGTCTAGAATTGAAAATTAAAATTATGGTCGGATCGGATCGGATCGGTCCGATCCGGGGCTGGATTGGATCGGATCGGATCGGATCGCCGGCCATCTTCCGGATCGGATCGGTAGGTGATTTTGGCTGGCTGCCGATCCGATCCACATCACTAATATTTTGGTATTTGATTCAAACAATTCCAGCGCCGACTGGAGATGATCGGCAGAGATACCGCTTCAGCTGAAAAAAATGAGCGATCTAGCTGATTATTTTAACGTACAGCCTACGCTGTTAGAGAAGCATACTTTGGCTGCAAAAATCAAATTAGCTTATTTTTTAGTTCAGTTTCGCGGAATTTCCAAATTTTGCCAACTTTGACGGATCCTAACTTTTTCTAGATGCATCGGAGACCCTTCAATATTGCAATCAATTCTCTATCGATTGGTGCTGGTCCCATCTCTTTAGGTGCTTCCAGCCACAAACGGCCACCGAAAATATAAAACCGGTCGTTTTCAACCGTTGACTCTAAGAGACTCCTGTAACGAAAGGGTTAATATTTTATGGCTTAGAGCTTACAGCGCATTTTTGAACACTTAACAGATAGCTATTTACTTCTACGGTCAGAAGAACATCTCCGCTCAAACATTGTTGAATAACAAATACTAGCTGGGATAAGCAGAAAATGATTGCCAACAAATTAACCATGAACCAAAAGACCTTTCCACGAATCACATAGACCTGGAATAATAGCAACCGTTTATCACAGACAGATTGTGAGATCGGCAACTTCGCATTAGTCTTGAAGCTGGACATCGCTTATCTAAAACAAAAATAGAAAGTGCGGCGTAAAATCGAGGGCAAACTAATAGTGATGTACTAGCATTGTGTTAATAATTTAGGAATAGGATTCAACAAATTGAGTGATCTGACCTGCTGCTACACCATCTACTGAATAAGTTTATTTCAGCACCTTACATTCATTCCTATCAGTATTTCTTGGCTGTTCCACAAATCTACTGATTAAGCTCGATTTCAGCCAACTAGCTTGTGAGTTTCGATCCTGTACGTTCAAGAAAGTGGTGGCCTAATAAAAAGATAAGTTGAAAAATATTTTTGTTCCAAATTTTGTGATGCTCCCAGGAGAAGTGAGCTGCCGAAAGAAAGCTGTTTCAGAAAGCATTGTATTAACTTTCTCGAATTAATACAGCAATGGCAATTAATACGGTTAAATCTGTTTCCACATAATATGCACAAAGCAAAGTTGAATGATTCCATACACTATATACGCAGAATAGGCAAAAGTTACAGCTGTTCTTTAATTCAACATAACTACATGGTAACAGAGTATTTCCAAATTGTAGTTCTTTGAAATGCAATGCATTTAGGTTCTCGAGAGTTTGTTAAAAATCTTTCGAATTTTGTTAAGTTGTATATTGTATTTAAATAAATTTTGTTGAAATTATAGCGAACTGCTGAGCTTCTATGCCAGCAGATTATACCTGGGATGCATTCATGGTTAAAACACTTAATCAACTTGGAAGTTAGTAGTTCTGGCCTGGATAACTCAAGGCAATAGAAAAGCATCATCACCCCTACTGTGCCAGGGGTTACCAAGGCACTGGCTGAGCAAAGACGACAGCAAAAGATAAGTTGATTTCTCCATGAACAGTTTAAATTAATACTTAGGCACTTGCTTCAATAAGAAATTGTTTCAGTACAATTATTAACAATAGCTAAAGTACATTTTACATTGGTAAACGTCGCTAGGTAGAATATTTTCATGTCAGTTGAAGTTTGACACTAGACTTGGAGGGTGAAAAAGGTCCCCCTGAGTCTTTTGTCAATCTAAGAATAATTAACAAATGACTGTTGGTATATTGTGATACGCAACACATTAGGCTGATCAGATTGAGAGAATGTACCATCTGCATTATTCGGCCGCAAACATGAAAGTTTGGATCCTAAGGATCCCTCAATAAAATTAATCAATTTTTGACTTTACGCTATTACCACAAGAATTTAAACGTTTCTGGTAGCTGTCGGCTCCAGTGTCATTTTTCTTAAAAGAATATGGTGCTGATGTACCAGAATCCACCCCTCCCTCCCAATATAATTTCTTATGTGATATCCAAGATTTGCAAGGAATTGGCCGTCTTGGAGGGGAAACCCTTCTTGGTGGAGCCAATGGGTGAGCACGAATGCACAGCTAGCAGCGTGTTCACTTCTGTTGCGGCAGTAGCCTTGATGACGCCTCGGATAATTGCAGAAAGCAATTATTCAGTGCCGGACCTTACTCCCTTCTCCTATTTGCAACATTAAATTTGGTCCTGGCACTACCCCTATAGGCGAATGCGACTGGGGTGTGGCACGTAGCGAAAAAAAACTAGCTTGTAATTCACCTGTTTATCTAAAATGCGGAAAATACGTGAATCTTTCAGTAAACAAACACTGTCTGTATGGAAGGTAACAGTTACCAGGTGCTAAGTCAGCTGACAGCGTGGACTGCACAGCACAGTCTCTTTCAACTCCTCCTCTTGTGATTACTTAACGAACCAGCAAACGAAAAGTGCTTAATCATTCTTTTCAGCCAGTCAAACAGACTTCCAGGTAGTATTGTCATGAAGTTGGTACAAAAGCTCTACTATGTGAAGTTTTGAATTATTAACAGTCCTTTACAATACTTAAGCAGTTCCTAAAGGCGACACCATCAAAGAATAAACTATTCTGCCAGCGTGGAATAACTAGAGTACTGCAGTACCTTCTGTGCAATTTAGTTAATAATTTAGCGTACCCGTTAGTTCTATTAAAAGAGAGACGACTATAGCAAACGTAGTGGATTACACCGAATTAAGCTATTAGGCATTATAGTTAGGCATTATAGTGAAACATAAAATTGTGCTGCCTACAAAATCCGGAACCAAATGAGAATATCTGGCGATCAAGTATGCTTTTGAGATCGGATGAGCACTCTAGTTTCAGACTGATTGGAAGGTGTAGTCCAGATAAAGTGTAGGTTAGGAGTTGCATCTGTTGTATCTTGTGCATCTTGAATCTGTAACGTATCTGTTGCATCTTGAATCCAATACAGGGCTGTTTACGATTTTACGGAGACCTGCAGTGCGTAATTACCGTTTTCCTTTGGCAATTGTTGATTTTGCGGCATCGGTGTCTATCGTACATCCACGGAGAGATTAAAGGATTTGGGCATACTGACCGGAGGACCGACCGCTTTGGTCATCGTGACCCGATCACTGCCGTTACATCTAGTAATGCACTACTGAAAAAATTTCAGCGAAAGCATTTGTCAAGTCAGTACAAGAGAGTCGCACTACGACTACACATAATTGTCTTCGCATGAAATTGTTTCAGCGCTTTTATCTGAATATGGAACAGTAATGGCTGTTGCAATTGGTTTTGAATCCTGCTAACAGCATCTGAACCTGAAGCGTTTTTTCAAGGATGGGGTATTAAGTAAGGTTTCAGCAGCACTGTTAAGGAGACGACTGGTTTAGCAAAGTTTCTGCCATATACCACGGGGACCGCCCGAAGTTCAAAGAGGCCTCAAAGAGCTCCTCCAGATGAATCTCGTGGTAGAACCAGATTTAATTTTATCTTACAGGGTGATTTGCAAATCTACTGAAAATCACTCGACCATTCTGTTGGTCTTAGTGGGTTTTCTGATGGTGCTCAGCTTTGTGCCAGTCTAATCACCAAACGAGACGGCCGGGCGTGCGTCTGGTCAATTCTAGCCAGGGAACCCTACGGAACAATGGAGACGCAGCTCAGTCAACTCGGAGGGAGTTCTATTCTATCTGTACTATAGTACGACCAAAAAATGTATGTACAAACTTTATCCGTCTATAGCAGATTAGCCTTTGGAGTAAACCCCAGCAATGTACATATTTTTGGAATCCTCATGAACCCTAGATTCCGAAACTAAGGAAATTCCGGGTTTCATTCACGGAAAATCCAAAGTTTTTAGCTTTTCGCCAAATTTTTGTCGCAATCAAAATTTTGTTTTGACGATCGAATAGAGCTGATCCCGCTGAATATTTTTGCTTTTACAGGTTTTTCACGAAAACGCACCCAATTTCCGGAATTCCGGGTTTTCAAAATTCCCGGATTTTAAAAATTTTCTCCAATACCCACAAGATGGGTATCATTCGAAAGCTTTTGACGATTTGAACAATTTTTGTAATAGAACTAATGTCTGAAAATGCATCAAATTCCCGGAATTCGGAAAAACGAGAAAGCTAGTGTTAAACCCGGTTTTCGTGAATTCTGCGAATTCTGTGCATTTTCATATATTAGTTCTATTACAAAAGTTGTTCACTCATCAAGAGCTTTCAAATGATACCCGTATTGTGAGGTATTGAGAAAGTTTTTAAAAACCGGAAATTCCGGTTTCGTGAATTCCGGGAATTGAGTGCGTTTTCATGAGTTCGTTCTATTAGAAAAGTTGTTCAGCTCGGTAAGAGCTTTCGAATGAAACCCATTTTGTCGGTACTCGAAAAAATTTTTAAAATCTGGGCATTTCGAATTTCGCATTTGAAAACCCGAAATTCCGGAAACTGGGTGCATTTTCGTGAATGGCTTCTAAATGAAACCCGGAATTCCGGATTTTTCCAGATTTTCGAAATCTCGAGTTCCCGACGATTCTAAAACTATATAGATTGTTGGGGTTTGCTCCATTGACCAATCAGCTATAAACGGTCAACGTTTGTACACACATTTTTTGGTCGTACTATAGTTAGGTTTTGGCAGAAGAAATGGGACCAGCGGTTTCGTTTCTTTCAATCCCTTTCGTTCAGAATACAATTCTACTTTGAATCAAATCCCTGTGGCATATGTTTCGTCTAGATACATTTCTAAATTTCAAAATTACTTCCCCCGAGTAAGTATGTAAACCTCTTGTTTTATTGACTGTCACATTGTAACCGCCACACACCTTTTATTCATGAGTTTGGCGATTCAGCTTTAAATGTTTCTGCGGCTTTGTTTATACTATCTGTATTTCAGTTCGTTTCTACGGTCCCCATTTGCCGCTCCCAAATTGCAACAGTCGCCACTGTTACTATTGCAATATACGTAACTACGTGGCATATGCGATCATGCAACTATAAATATTTCAGCAAAGTCTAATTTTTTAAACGTTTTATAATGTTTTAAATTCTTAACTTTTTAAAATGTTAGGAATTTATGTAACATTGCTTCCCATTTTGCTAGATCCTTGTACTTCCATCATGTTGAAATGAAATCCCCATCTGTTCCGCGAATAAATATAAGTATGCGCGATCGTCGTGGAAACCGCACCGAAAGGGGGGACTTATGGCTCCACTGGTCCTGAACCAGCGATATTTTCGTAGATAAGAGAAGGGAGATCACCTTTCTGATTTAGGCGCTAATGCATGTGACCGAAACCAGTCTGCATGCGCTTCTATAGTTGGGTATCCAGTGTGAGTAGTATAAAAA
>JASAND010006063.1:0-56380 GCA_030248195.1 Trissonchulus latispiculum | reverse complement strand
TCACGTTCACAACAGAATTGGTTGCTCTACAACGGAGTATTTCCAGTAAGGCTTTCACTGTCACTGAAACTCTCCAGGCATTCGTTTCCCAGTTCCCAATAACGTCTAAGTTATGTTCAACTACAGACGTGAAGAATGACTGCTGCTGGAATGCGTTGAACCCATCTATCGCTTCAGAATTAAGGCTATAGAAATTCCCATGTGCTCTAAACAATAAATACATTGTTAACATAAGTGGAATTCTCCAAATAGAAATTTAAAATTTATCAGTTTTAATTGTGTGTAGAGATGCACCGGGGCCGCCATTTCCGGGGCCCGCGCCTCCCGGTACATCCCTAGCTGCGTATACAACTGTATATTTGTTAATGGAGGCATTTCATCATTTTGCATACCCGCAGCCGGTTGATCAAACCCTAAAGATAGTGCTAAAGCGTAAGTTTTAAACGGTTTTAACACAATAATTTTCACAAACAAGCAGCGCAAGCTAATAAAGTGTGGAACTTCATAGAATATTGCGGCGCAGGTGGCAACACCTTTCATATGAGTTCTCAGATCTGAATGGCAGCCGCGTCGTCGCAATTTGAAGGTAAGAAAAGTATACAGGGAAACAGAAAAAGGCATATATATATAATACATCCACAAAATTTTGCTAGTGGGTATACATACGTATATATATTTCCAACGTTGTCGCCAGATTTTCGGATTGATAAGTCTAAAATATCATTCGATTTTAGCACAAATTTCTTACCTTGCCCTCTAAAATTGTAACACTTTAAACATTTTCGTGTTTCTGCAAATTCAAAAAAAATCAAAATTTCGAGAACGATTTCATCTAAAACGCAAAAACTTTCATCTACTTCTGGAGGACTCCGTCCGTCAGACCCTCGGAATGATATTCTGTTATTCTGATCATTGCTAATACTCAGCAATTTTACATAATAGAGACTCATATTTGTAACTGCATATAGACGCGACGGTGGGTAGTGTTACTTATGAAGCAACACACGCCGACACACAGGAGGGTAAGTATGTGCTTCGCTTGTACAGTCTATTGTTGAACTGAACTGAATAAAAACACTTCAGTTGGGTGGTCCAGGGGGGGATAAAATTTTTTGGACCTACCCCATTTCAAAATCCTGGATAGGTCGGTAGAACACACCGAAGTAAAAAGGTTACCTGGAACACAGATGTTCGTTAAACAAGTCGCCAGTGATTTCATCAACGCGCCGTAATCGATCATTGATGTTAAAGAAATCGTACATAAGGAGGTTGTCATTGATATTGTAGAATGGGCACATAAGCGTTGTTCCAGGAGCATACGTTGACAACATTGTAGAAACATACGAACCACGGCAACCACCCCTATATATAATATAGCTCCAAAGTGACTGAATAGAGTGAGCAAAATTGTCAAAATATTTATACTTATCGGGTTTTCCGATGCCCATGGTTCGGTAACTATTGGCATTTCAAACCAACCTTTTGGAAATATGAAGGTAATATCTTACAAGCTTTTCCGTGAATCATTGTAAGTGGGGGTATACTATATCTGACCAAAGTATATTTGGGTTTTTTGAAGAATTGCAAAAAAAATGGAAAAATATACGTCAGATGAAGACTTCTGTAATCAATAATGCAACCTTCCTTAGCGATTGTGTAAGTGCACTGTCCGATGGCGCTATGAAATATCTTGAAACTGCTTCTATCTATGTAAAAAATGAAATAATGAAACTGTTCGCACTTTGGTGAATTTTGGAGTGATCTGAAAAATGGAAATTTGAAAAGAAACAGAAAACCAGCTTTTTCCCTCTAATCGGTTTGTTGGAAAAAACAAAGCTAGTACTCATACTGGCATTTTTTAGTGGGGGGGCCCCAATTTTTCCGTCCCCCCCCTCCACTTTTTGCCCCCCCCCCCCACTTTTCGGCAAGCCCCCCACCCATTTTTTTCGGGGTCGCCCAAAAGTGTCAAACAATTAGGTTTTAGAGGTGAAATTTTCAAAACTTTTCTCTATTTTTAGCTAATTTGTGGACTTATAAGCCCGTTTTAAGCATAAAAACAGCGTTTTTTTGTGTTTTTATATACCTTAAAAATGGTAATTTTTCGCTAAAAATTTCAAAATATTTTACATTTGGCTCGCCCCCCCCCCCTTTTCGGAAGTCCCTGCCCACTTACCCCCCGGCCCCACTTTCAAAACCCTAAAAAAATGCCAGCTCATACATACATATATACATAGAAATATATATATCACTGAGCTTATTCTATTAAAGGAGCTGAGGGACTGGCTTATTTTCAGGCAAAAATTTGTGGGGGGGGGGGGCTTCTTGGGGGAGGCCCCCTCCCATCGATGGGGGGGGCATATTTTGGAAGTTTTGAATTTTCTCGAGTTTTTCGTGTAACAATGTGTAAAAATCGCTAAAAAATGACGAAATTTTAAGTGGTTTTTAGGCTAAAATAGTGAAAATTTCGATAAAAATTCGGCGGAGTCGGAATAATTTATAAAAGTTTAGGGTAAAAATTGATAAAATTTGTCAATTTTTGGGATTATATATGGAGGGAAGTCGGAATTTATGGGGGGCATTTCACGGGGGGGGGGGGGGGGGTCCGAATGGGGGGGGGGGCGGCCCCTACCCCCCCTCCTGTAAAAATAAGCCAGGGGACCGCCATAAACACCCCCCCCCCCAAACCAGGGTATTTTTGGCCGGGGGGGCGGGGGGACCCCCCCGAAACTGCCGTCCCCCCCCCCGAACTCGCCCCCCCCGGGATTTTGGTCGTCCCCCTTCATGAGGTCTACATTTTTTTCCAAAAATGGTCAAATTTTCAAAAATTTTCCGGCTTCGTCGGAGATTTTTACCTAAAAATAGCTATTTTTGGCTTAAATCCTGGTATTTCTGAGAACTTTTTGCGTTTCTACGTGAAAAATACGCCAAAAAATAGAAATTTTTGGCTCATTTTTACCAAAAAATCTTCCCCCCCCCGGGCCGGCGGGGGCCCCCCCGGGAAGCCCCCCGCGAAAAAAATCCCTAAAAACCAAAAAATCTTCCCCCCCCCCGGGCCCGAGGGGGCCCCCCCCGTGTAGCCCCCCCGCGAAAAAAATCCCTAAAAATACCCTGCCCCAAACGACCAGAAAAAGATCTTAAAACAGTGGGAGTTGGAGGTAAAAGTGGCCACTAGAAATCGTACATAAGGAGGTTGTCATTGATATTGTAGAATGGACACATAAGTGTTGTTCCAGGAGCATACGTTGACGACATTGTAGAAACATACGAACCACGGCAACGACCCCTATATATAATATAGCTCCAAAGTGACTGAATAGAGTGAGCAAAATTGTCAAAATATTTATACTTATCGGGATTTCTGATGCCCATGGTTCGGTAACTATTGGCATTTAAAACCAAACTTTTGGAAATATGAAGGTAATATCTTACAACCTTTTCCGCGAATCATTGTAAGTGGGGGTATACTATATCTGACCAAAGTATATATATATTTGGGTTTTTTAAAGAATTATAAAAAATGGAAAAATATATATACGTCAGATGAAGACATCTGTAATCAATAATGAAACCTTCGTAAGCGATTGTGCAAGTGTACTGTACGATGGCGCTATGGAATATCTTGAAAACTGCTTCTATCTATGTGAAAAATGAAATAATGAAACTGTTCGCACTTTTCCCCCACTTTTCCGTCCCCTCCTCCACTTTTGCCCCCCCCCACTTTTCGGCAAGCCCCCCACCCATTTTTTTCGGGGTCGCCCAAAAGCGTCAAACAATTAGGTTTTAGAGGTGAAATTTTCAAAACTTTTCTCTATTTTTAGCTAATTTGTGGACTTATAAGCCCGTTTTAAGCATAAAAACAGCGTTTTTTTTGTGTTTTTATATACCTTAAAAATGCTAATTTTTCGCTAAAAATTTCAAAATATTTTACATTTGGCTCGCCCCCCCCCTTTTCGGAAGTCCCTGCCCCACTTTCAAAACCCTAAAAAAATGCCAGCTCATACATACATATATACATAGAAATATATATATCACTGAGCTTATTCTAGTAAAGGAGCTGAGGGACTGGCTTATTTTCAGGCAAAAATTAGTGGGGGGGGGCTTCTTGGGGGAGGCCCCCTCCCATCGATGGGGGGGGGCATATTTTGGAAGTTTTGAATTTTCTCGGGTTTTTCGTGTAACAATGTGTAAAAATCGCTAAAAAATGACGAAATTTCAAGTGGTTTTTAGGCTAAAATAGTGAAAATTTCGATAAAAATTCGGCGGAGCCGGAATAATTTATAAAAGTTTAGGGTAAAAATTGATAAGATTTGACAATTTTTGGGATTATATATGGAGGGAAGTCGGAATTTATGGGGGGCATTTCACGGGGGGGGGGGTCGCCGAATGGGGGGCGGCCCTACCCCCCCTCCTGTAAAAATAAGCCAGGGGGACCGCCATAAACACCCCCCCCCCAAACCAGGGTATTTTTTGCAGGGGGGGCGGGGGGACCCCCCCGAAAATGCCTTCCCCCCCCGAAATCGCCCCCCCCGGGATTTTGGTCTTCCCCCTTAATGAGGTCTACATTTTTTCCAAAAATGGTCAAATTTTCAAAAATTTTCCGGCTTCGTCGGAGATTTTTACCTAAGAATAGCTATTTTTGGCTTAAATCCTGGTATTTTTGAGAACTTTTTGCGTTTCTACGTGAAAAATACGCCAAAAAATAGCAATTTTTGGCTCATTTTTACCAAAAAATCTTCCCCCCCGCGGCCCGAGGGGGCCCCCCCGGAAGCCCCCGCGAAAAAAATCCCTAAAAACAAAAAAATATTCCCCCCCCCCCCCGGGCCCGAGGGGGCCCCCCCGTGAAGCCCCCCCGCGAAAAAAATCCCTAAAAATACCCTGCCCCAAACGACCAGAAAAAGATCTTAAAACAGCGGGAGTTGGAGGTAAAAGTGGCCACTAGAAATCATACATAAGGAGGTTGTCATTGATATTGTAGAATGGACACATAAGCGTTGTTCCAGGAGCATACGTTGACGACATTGTAGAAACATACGAACCACGGCAACGACCCCTATATATAATATAGCGCCAAAGTGACTGAATAGAGTGAGCAAAATTGTCAAAATATTTATACTTATCGGGTTTTCTGATGCCCATGGTTCGGTAACTATTGGCATTTAAAACCAAACTTTTGGAAATATGAAGGTAATATCTTACAACCTTTTCCGCGAATCATTGTAAGTGGGGGTATACTATATCTGACCAAAGTATATATATATTTGGGTTTTTTAAAGAATTATAAAAAAAATGGAAAAATATACGTCAGATGAAGACATCTGTAATCAATAATGAAACCTTCGTAAGCGATTGTGCAAGTGTACTGTACGATGGCGCTATGGAATATCTTGAAAACTGCTTCTATCTATGTGAAAAATGAAATAATGAAACTGTTCGCACTTTGGCGAATTTTTGAGTGATCTGAAAAATGGAAAATTGAAAAAAAACAGAAAACCAGCTTTTTCCCTCTAATCGTTTTATTGAAAAAAACAAAGCTAGTATATACTCATACTGACAATTTTTAGTGGGGGGGGGTGGGCCCCCCACTTTTCCGTCCCCTCCTCCACTTTTGCCCCCCCCCCCCACTTTTCGGCAAGCCCCCACCCATTTTTTTTTCGGGGTCGCCCAAAAGTGTTAAAAAATTAGGTTTTAGAGGTTAAATTTTCAAAACTTTTCTCTATTTTTAGCTAATTTGTGGACTTATAAGCCCGTTTTGAGCATAAAAACAGCGATTTTTTGTGTTTTTATATACCTTGAAAATGCTAATTTTTCGCTAAAAATTTCAAAATATTTTACATTTGGCTCGCCCCCCCCCACTTTTCGGAAGTCCCCGCCCACTTACCCCCCGCCCCCACTTTCAATACCCTAAAAAAAATGCCAGCTCATACATACATGTATACATAGAAATATATATCACTGAGCTTATTCTAGTGAAGGAGGTGAGGGACTGGCTTATTTTCAGGCAAAAATTTTTTGGGGGGGGGGCAGCATGGGCGAGGGCCCCCCCATCGATGGGTGGGGGGGGAGGCATATTTTGGAATTTTTGAATTTTCGCGGGTTTTTCGTGTAACAATGTGTAAAAATCGGTAAAAAATGACGAAATTTTAAGTGGTTTTTAGGCTAAAATAGTGAAAATTTCGATAAAAATTCGGCGGAGCCGGAATAATGTATAAAAGTTTAGGGTAAAAATTGATAAAATTTGACAATTTTTGGGGATATGGGGGGGAAGTCGGAATTTATGGGGGGCATTTCACGGGGGGGGGGTCGCCGAATGGGGGGTGGCCCTACCCCCCCCCCCCCAGTAAAAATAAGCCAGAGGGACCGCCATAAACACACCCCCCCCAAAGGACCAGAAAAAGTTCTTAAAACAGCGGGAGTTAGAGGTTAAAATGGCCACTTTATGAAATAAATCTACGGCGAAATCGGAAAAAAACCTAGTACGCATGCATAGATATATATGTCACTTGGCTTATTCAAATGGGGGGGGGGGTTGGGGAACGCCATAAACACCCTCCCCCCCCCCCAAAGGAACATCTAAAATTCTCAAAAACAGCCAGAGACATAGGTTTACCTTGAGAAATCGTTGGGGGAGGCGGTTGCCGAAATTAGGGTGGGTGGGGTCAGCCCTTTTGAGGTGGGGCGGGGTTGGGAAAAATCGAATTTGGGGGGGGGTTAAAAAAATTTTGGTCAAAAATGTAGAAAAAAAAGTAGCAAATTTGCTAAAAAAGCGTAAAAGTAAAAATCAAAAATATTTCTTCATTTTTGCTCATTTATTCGCAAAAACTTGGATTTTTTTGCAAAAATTTCTAATTTTTCCAAAAAATTTCGAATTTTTACAAGTTTTGAGGCAAAATTTTCAAAATTTTGAGGGTGGGGTCTGGCAATTTTGGGTAGCTGGGTCTGGGATTTGGCCATTTGGGGGTTGGGTCTGCCTCCAAAATTTCGACGGTGGGGTCGGTACTTTTTAATTTGAGGGAAGGGGGTCCCCCCACCATCCCCCCCCCCAGGTACACCTATAGCCAGGGGCATAGGTGAACCGGGCTACAGTTTGCCACCTGTGAGACCCCCCCCACGGAGAGGCCAAACCCCCCTCCCCCCCTACCCGACCTCAACTACTCCCCCCCAAGCCGAGCTCAAACCCCCCTCCTCCCCTAAAATTGGGTCCAAACCAGGTAAAAAATGCAAAATTTTTGAAAAAATTTTTTGCAATTTCTTAAAATTGAAAAAAATTCGAAAAAATGGCTATAAATCACATATAAAGAGCTAAAGATGGTTATTTATAGCAATTAAAAGGTAATATACGCAATTATAAACCACAATCTGGGCTAATTTAGGCATGTTTTAGCACAAATTTGCCAATTTTCAAGCCCTATTTTCGCATACGAAAACTATCGACAGAAGCTTTTGAGTATGTTTTATGTACTGTACATCGAAAAAGGAGCATTTTTAGCCAAAAAAACTTGGATACAGTTTAGGGGGGGGGTCCCCCTCCCCCAAATTTCGGATTTTGGTGGGGTCCCCCGAGCCAAATTTGGACCTTCTACTCCCCCCCCAACCCAAACAGGTGGTACACCTATGGCCAGGGATGGAGGTTAAAATAGCCATTTTACAAAATAAATGTACGGCAAAGTTGGGTTAAAAAAACTTTTCAAGAATTTTGGTTGCGGTTTTAACACTTTTAGGGGGCGGGTGTGAAAACAATTGGTTTGGGGAGGGGGTGTAGGAGGATTAAAATTCTTAGCGTTGAGTCGGCGACCCCCTCTATCATAGTTTCCCTGGAAATTTTGGTTGGGGGGCGCAAACTTCGAAAATTTGTTGGTCGAAATGAGATGGGGAGCATAGGTGTGGCTGAGGAAAAAAAAATGGGGAGGGGGTTCAGAAAACAGTAGGGAGGGGGGTTTGGCGAAAAAAGGGGGGGGGGGGGGTCGCGAAAAGTCGATTTGGGGGGAGGGTAAGAAAAATTTTATAGTGGGGGGTCGGCGAAAAATTTTGAAAAAAATCGGTTTTTCGTTAAAAAATGAAAAATTTTCTCAATTTACAGCTATCGTTAACGATTTTTAGCTTAATTAAGCGAATTCTAGCAATTTTCGCTAATTTTTGGAATTTGTTGGAAAAATTTCGAATTTTTAGCTAAAAATTTTCAAAAATTTGGGTAGGGGTTTGAAAATTTTTAGGGGGGAGGGGTCTGAAGAAATCGATTTGGGGGGAGGGGTAGGAAAAATTTTTAGGGGGGGGGGTTGGCGACCCCTCCATTTGGGGGGACGGTCCCCCCCACCACCCCCCCCCCCCCTAACACACCTATGATGGGCAGTATCCATAGGTGTAACGGAGATTTGGGGTGGGGGAGGCTCCTCCCCCAACATTTTCTGGGGGGGGGCCCCCTGGCGACCCCCCCACCCCCCCCCCCCGGACCCCCCCCAACCCACCCCAAAAAAAAATTTTCATTTTTTATGCCAAAAATCGCATTTTCAGCCGTTTCTAATGATAAAAAACATCTAACCATAAAGTAATTTCAACATTAGACAGTGGTTTTAAACTCAAAAACTTGATTGCCAACATGTTTCCAAGTCCAAAATAAGGACAATACTGAGTGATAAGATCCATAATACAGTTAAAAACGTGTATTTCTCATAATAATAAACAGCTTAAGCCAAAAATTTGGACATTTTTGAAAATTTTTTCAAAATTTACCCAAAAAATACCCAATTTTTGGCCATTTTTCGCGCCTTCGGCGCGACCCCTCCCCCCCCCCCCCCGTTGGGGGGGGACGTCCCCCCCAAAAAGTTTTGGGGGAGGGTTGAAAAAAGGCTTGGGGGGGGGGGCTACCCCCCCCAACCCCCCCCCCACCTTACACCTATGGCAGTATCCCCCCCAAAATCGGAACTCAGAAAATTCAAAAAATGGCTTAAAAACGCAAAATTTCCTGTATTCTAACAGTTTTTTGTTCAAACACGGCTTGTTTTTATCGTTTTAGGCGTTTTTACACCTTTTTAAACCGATTTTAAGCCAAAATTTGAGAAAAGTTTTTCAGAAAAATGACCATTTTTTAGCAAAATTTAGCGAACTTTTTGGCCCCAAAAAGTGCTGCTGACGGTTCGGGGGGGGGGGGTAACCAAAATTGGGGGGAGGGATAGTCAAAAAATCTGGGGGAAGGATAAAGTTGGTCGAAAATTTCGGGGGGATATCCCCCCGGCCCCCCCCAACCGGGGAAAACTATGCCCTCCATTTGGGGGGGGGGGAGGCCCTCCCCTCAACACACGTATGCTTAGTCACCCCCTGTAATTTCTAATTTGAGTGAGGAGTTCCTAGCCAACTTTGAATATACTACTCCCCCCCGCCCCCTTCCGTTCCAACCCAACTAGATGGTACACCTGTAGAGGGCCCCCCCCCCCAAACACCTACGTAAATATGTACGCTTTGGAAAAGACCAGTCATAGCTACCCTACGACCACTTCCCGCGAAATAAGTTTCTCAACCTACACGTATGAACTTGGCATTGCAGCGATAGACGTAACAAGCAATATGAGTTCCAACTGGTCAAATTGGTAATATTAAGGAATGTCTGACAGCACACTAAATTCCACCTGTAATTTGCTTATCAGTTACTGATTTACAAATTTCAGCTTAACTATGTTTCTCTATGACTTACAGTATATATTAATATCTATATTTGTACATATCTATATATATTTATTTATTCATCTCAAGATGCAGTCGCGAACAAAAATTTCTTACCGCATGTATCTATCATATTCTATGTATATATCTGCAATGAAATATCACATTATACATAATATCCGAAAATTTTGACAAGCTACTTTAGGAAATAACTCTTCTATTCCATATGTAAATTTTACTTCAAGTGAGGGGAGGGGTGGAACAGTTCTGCTAGTATATGTGTATATACCTGTAGTGAGACAGGGCCCTTACGAGGACCCAAAAATGGACAAGTTTTGGTATGGTAACTTAAGTTTTCAAACCAGAATCGGCAAATTCAAGACAAAACCATTTATACAAGTAGCTGACTTTGTGACGCAGTTGTATATATCAGTTTGTCCTCTGTGACTCTGTGAGACCCCACCCGGCTCCCCCCCCCCCCCCCCCACCGAAGACTGGAGCATTAGTGTACCACCTGTTTGGGTTTGGTCGGGGTGAGGGGAAGGGGTAAGACCATAGTTTCCTTTGGGGGGGGGGGGGGTATCCCCCCACAAAATTTTTTACCAAATTTACCCCCCCCAGATTTTTTGACACCCTCCCCCAACTTTTGGCTACCCCCCCGAGCCCCCCCCAACGATTTTTGGACCCAAAAAGTTAGCTAAATTTGGTCGAAAAATGGTCATTTTTTGAAAAATTTTTCTAAAATTGTGACCTAAAATCGCTTTAAAACGGTGCAAAAGCGCCTAAAACGTTAAGAACAAGGCTTATTTTGATGAAAAAAGGGTTAAATTACAGAAAATTTTGCATTTTTTGGCCATTTTTCGAAATTTCTGAGGTCCGAATTCTGGGGGGGGTTGGGGGGGTACCCCCCATCACATTTCGGAGGTCGGCCAAGATTTACCCCCCCCCCAGACCCAAAGTTCCAGGGAAACTATGGGTAAGACCATAGGTATGTTTGGGGAGGGGTTGCCACCCTTTTTTTTCCCCCCCCTTAAATTTTTTTCTACCCCTCCCCCCAAATCTATTTTTCCATACTCCTCACCCGTAAAAATTTTAAAACCCCAACATAAAGTTTTGAAACTTTTTAGCTAAAAATTAGATATTTTTCCAAAAAATCCAGAATTTAGTGAAGAATTGCTATAATTCACTTATTTAAGCTAAAAATCGTCTAAAATAGCTATATTTTTTAACGAGAAACCGACTTATTCGAAATTTTCCGCCGACCCCCCTAGATAATTTTTCTTACTCGTCGCCCCAAATCGACTTTTCGCGACCCCCCCCCCTCCCCCTTTTTTCGCCTACCCCCAAAACTCTTTGTTGACATTATTTTCTACTTACAAACATTTTAGACAAGTTTTCCGATTATATATGTCAGCTGTCTAAATCTAAACCAGTCTAAACCATGTCTACTGTCTAAATCACTTGCTAAACTGGACACGGACTTTCTTTTGAGCACAAAATTTGCGCAGGATCTGCGCAGCCTCAGCGCAGCGCCTCTGAAGGCTGTCATTGGGGCGTTTTGACTCATATTATAGGGGTCGCTACCGCGACCCCTATGATACCTATGATACATAAATATATCCATATGTATACACAGATATACATATATATATCTGGCTTATTTTTACTGGGGGGGGAGTGGGGGGGCCGCCCCCCACTGGGCTTATTCTAGGGATTTTTTCTTGGGGGGGGCTTCTTGGGGGGGGGCCCCCAAAGGTCCGAGGGGCAAGGAATTTTTTGGGGGGGCGAAAATTTTTCGAAAAATATGCTAAAAATAGCGCTATTTTTCTGGCATATACTATAAAAGTTGATTTTCATAGCAAAAATAAGCAGATTTAGTGTTGAAAAGGGCAAAAATTGAGTAAAAATCAAAATTTTCAAAATTTGGCCTTCTGAGCGATTTTTTCAGGGCTAAATTTGGTACCAAAAGGGGCGCCCACTTTTTTTGGGGGGCCATTTTTAGGGGGGGGGGGAACGATTTTTTTTGGGGGGGAAGGGTGTTTATGGGGGGGCCCCCCCTTAAATTTTTGTGTACCCCTCCCCCCAAATCTATTTTTCCATACTCCTCACCCGTAAAAATTTTAAAACCCCAACATAAAGTTTTGAAACTTTTTAGCTAAAAATTAGATATTTTTCCAAAAAATCCAGAATTTAGCGAAGAATTGCTATAATTCATTTATTTAAGCTAAAAATCGTCTAAAATAGCTATATTTTTTAACGAGAAACCGACTTATTCGAAATTTTCCGCCGACCCCCCTAGATAATTTTTCTTACTCGTCGCCCCAAATCGACTTTTCGCGACCCCCCCCCTCCCCCTTTTTTCGCCTACCCCCCCCCCCTACTTCCAGCCACACCTATGGGTAGAACATCAGAATTTAGCTCGGGGGGACCACACCAAGATCCTAAATTTGGGGGGGAGTAGTCCCCTAGGCATTTATTTCAACCAAACTTTTGGGGAGTCTCCACCTCCCCTCAACCTGTTTTTCGGCATTAGAAACGACTGAAAATGCTATTTAATTTGCTAAATCCTAATATATTATACATTAGAGAACGATTAGGGGTGGGGTACACGAAGCCCAGTTTGTAATTTTTAAAAATATCCATTTTTTTAATTTATTTTTGGTACACGTTTTCTAACGGAGGCCCGCTTTCTAATTGTGTTCGAAATTATTTCCTGGTGTTTTCTAGCAACTTTGTTAATATTTTCTCAATGCCCACCCTAAAAAATGGATATTTTCTATATTATTCCAAACTAACATCAGTTTGTTTTCTAGACTACATCTGATTTTTCCTGGGTGTTTTCTAGCTTCCATCTCCAAGAGCTGTACAGAATATTTCCTTCATCTTTTCTAATTAATTTTGGAATTTTCCTTTACCTGCCTACTGGGGGGGGGGGGTGGGGTTACCCCTCATTCAGCGACCTCCCTTCACTCCAGTAGCCCCCCTCTAACAGGGTATTTTTTTAGGATTTTTTTTCGGGGGAGGGCTACCCGGGGGGTGCCCGGGCCGGGCCCGAGGGGAGGCGGAGAAATTTCCGCTGAGGGGGGAGCATTTTGGTAAAAATCCGCCAAAAATTGTTATTTGTTGGCGTATTTTTCACGTAAAAGCGGAAACAGTTCTAAAAAATACCAGGATTTAAGCCAAAAATAGCTTTTTTTAGGAAAAAACCTCAAGCGAAGCCGGAACATTTTTGAAAATTTGACAATTGGAAAAAAATGTTGACCTCATTAAGGGGGAAGACCAAAATCCCGGGGGGCAGCGATTTGGCCCCCCCCTGAAAAAATACCCTGCTCTAAATTTGTACCTCCACTATATTTAACCCAAAAAATTGCCTAGTCATTAATCATTGTAACTCTAATTTCTCCATAAATTTTCCGGCTTCGCCGGATTTTTAACGAGATTTTCGTAGTTTTAACGTTAAAACAACTAAAATTTTTAGCGTTTTTTGACAATTTCTGCACAAAAACCTTAAAATTTCGTACTCTATTTCATAGGTATCCCTCCCCCTACCCGCATACGTACGTATCTGGTCAGTCATGAAGAAGTAAATTCGAACCCCCCCCCGTAAATTTTGGCCTAGAAAATAGCAAGTTACTTTTCCAGATCTCCGTGGAGAAAACTCTTTGTTGACATTATTTTCTACTTACAAACATTTTAGACAAGTTTTCCGATTATATATGTCAGCTGTCTAAATCTAAACCAGTCTAAACCATGTCTACTGTCTAAATCACTTGCTAAACTGGACACGGACTTTCTTTTGAGCACAAAATTTGCGCAGGATCTGCGCAGCCTCAGCGCAGCGCCTCTGAAGGCTGTCATTGGGGCGTTTTGACTCATATTATAGGGGTCGCTACCGCGACCCCTATGATACCTATGATACATAAATATATCCATATGTATACACAGATATACATATATATCTGGCTTATTTTTACTGGGGGGGGGGGGTGGGGGGGCCGCCCCCCACTGGGCTTATTCTAGGGATTTTTTCTTGGGGGGGGCTTCTTGGGGGGGCCCCCCCAAAGGTCCGAGGGGCAAGGAATTTTTGGGGGGGGCGAAAATTTTTCGACAAATATGCTAAAAATAGCGCTATTTTTCTGGCATATACTATAAAAGTTGATTTTCATAGCAAAAATAAGCAGATTTAGTGTTGAAAAGGGCAAAAATTGAGTAAACATCTCCGGCGAAGCCGGAAAATTTTTGAAAATTTGGCCTTCTGAGCGATTTTTTCAGGGCTAAATTTGGTACCAAAAGGGACGCCCACTTTTTTGGGGGGGGGCCATTTTTAGGGGAGGGGAACGATTTTTTGGGGGGGGGAAGGGTGTTTATGGGGGGCCCCCCCCCCCCCCCCCACTAGAATAAGCCCAGCCCCATTCGGCGACCTCCCCCCCCATTCGAGGTTCCCCCCCCCATGAAAAGCCCCCCCATAAATTTCGACCTCCCCCCCCCCATAACCCCCCGTAACCCAAAAAATTGCCAATTTTTACCGTTTGTATCCTAAATTTTCGAAAATTTTTCTGGCTTCGTCGGATTTTTAACGTTGTTTTCACTATTTTAGCGTAAAAAACACCTAAAATTAGTCATTTTTTAGCGATTTTTGGCATTTTTTGCACAAAAAACGTAAAAATTTTGCAAATTTTTTTCCAAAAAAATGCCCCCCCACATTTTTGGTGGGCCATGGGGGGGGGGAACTTCGAGCCCCTCCATAAATTTTGGCCTAAAAATAAGCCAGATATATGTGTGAATACTTATATATATTCATATATTGATGTGTGTCTGTGTGTTTGTGTGTGTGTGTCTGTGTGTGTGTCTGTGTGTGTGTGTGCGTGTGCGTGTGCGTGTGCGTGTGTGTGCGTGTGCGTGTGTGTGTGTGTGTGTGTGTGTGTGTGTGTGCATGTATGTGCGTGTGTGTGTGTGTGTGTGTGTGTGTGTGTGTGTGTGTGTGTGTGTGTGTATGTGTATACTTACATTTGTTACGTATATATACGTATGCTCGGCAACATTTAAAGTGAAATGAAATGTTCCCTGTTGCAAATTTGTAAACAATAAATGTGTAAGTATCTCTCTCTGTGCTTACAGTATTCTAGGATTTTTTCTTGGAGGGCTCCTTCATCCCTTCCCAAAAGTCCAAGGGGCAAGGAATTTAGGGGGGCGCGAAAATTCTTACGAAAATGCTAAAAATAGCGCTATCTTTTTGGCATATACTACAAAAGTTGACATTTATACCTAAAATAAACAGATTTAGTGTTGAAAAGGGAAAAAAAGTAAGTTAAAGTTTCCGGCGACACCAGAAAATTGTTGAACAATTTCGATATTTTTCGGCCTTCTGATCAAATTTTTCAGGACAAAATTTGTTAACAAAACGGGCATGCACTTTTGGGGAGCAGCGCCAGATCTATATATATGTATTTAGCGAATTGTATCAAAGCCGCGCTCCGACGCTGCTATGCCTTATAAAAATGGACAAATATACAGTCCTTCACGGATACAAAAAGTCTGCAAGCAGTTTATGGATGGAAAAATCGGCTTCAAGTCTGTAAGGAGCGCTGCTAAAACTAGTCGAGTTAAACAGCAGTGCCTGTCCGCCTACTTGGCTTCTAGTGAGTTTTAGAGTCTTACCAATAGTATCCATCCATCTCTTCATTGATATGATTTAGTTAAATGTATTTTAATCTCAGGCACGAAACCAGACGTGGCTTTCCACACGGCCGTATCCACATGCTGAAAGCGCTTTTAAAAATGCACACTTTTCCGCGACAAAAAAATCCTGAGTTCACTTCTCTGAAATACGTATACTTCTATTTCATTTGGAACGTGCACTATCGCTATTTGTTGCAGTTGGTTTCTCGAAGTATTCAGAAGACATTGACGCTCATTTTGATGCTACAGACAGAGATCCACCGTCTACAGGTATATATGCTTGAATTATTATAAGGATCCGCGAGAGCAGCCCCCTACAACATGGGTGTAAAGGGCATGTTGACAGAAACAGATGTGTGCTTATGTGTAGCTGTCAATAACGAATCGAATCTTGAACGGGCGTATTTGTCTATTAATTTGTCTGACGCGGGACAACTTGATGGTGAGATATTGTATCAAAAATTGTTAAAATTTGCATTTTAAGAAATAAAAACTGTTAAACCCGCTGAAAAGGACTATTTTTGGTAAAAATAAGGCTATTTTCAGATTAAATTCTGGCGTTTTGAGCTTTTTATGTTTCACTATTCAAAATACGCCAAAAATACCATTTTCGGCTCATTTTTGCAAACGAATCTTCCCTTCCCCCGAAAATCCCCCCCTCCCCGGAATGCCCCCCCCTAAAAACCCCTAAAAAATATTCAATACAAAATATGTACGTTTATGTATACATATATATTTTTTATGCGTATACATGTGTATATAGATATATGTATTTGAAAATATACGTCTCAGGGGCGCAGCTGGGGGACACACGATTTGGAGTGGAGATAAGAAAAGTTAATTTCATCAAAGCACAGCAAGAAGAAAATTTTGCGTCGTCAGCGCTAACTAAATTTGAATTATAAGTTCAAAAAGCTATATTGAAAAACTTCTAAAGTATACGTACATGTGTCTACGTAGGTTTTACTTGTTAAGGCGGTGGTATCGTTTTGTGCACTGCTTTTGTGGTTAGGGGACTGAGCTCGAATAAATTAAAGAATATACCAGTTAAGAACCATAGATACAAAAAATATTTAGTTGTGTTGTTGCAGCTGTTTTATGGTTGGGAGTCCTCTAAAAATTCAAAATGTCAGTGGGGGGCGGACTAAAAGAGGAATTCTAACTTCCAAAACCCCCATCCTTGGATACATCCATGTCCGCGTGCCCCGTTATAAAGACCTGGCTGCGCCACTGATGTTAATATATGTATACATATATAGCGCATTTTTCATTTGAAGATAATGTGCAGATGTAAAGCTGCTTGTCCCAAACTTAATATCTGCACGCATCTCGCTAGATCTGTTGTGCCTAACTTATCCTTGCTAAACTTGGATTTCTGGATTTCTTCCTTCAACCAAACATTTTCGTCTACATATATGTGTAATTCTTGTATAGAGAGGGACGAAACGGGACAGCCTAACGATGTCGTGGATGGTGCAACAGATGTTGCAGCACAATCAATTGGCATTTTGACTGATACAGTCGTGCGTGTTAGTGTGGGAACTGATCTTGGTATGGATCTATATCTACTATAGACTACTCTACCACTACAAATACAAACTGATCAAGTAACCAATTTACTAGACAACTAGTTACAAACTACTACTCATCTACTACTACTAAAATACTGCTATTTGGTTAACTGGCCGTCTATTAATTTAGTTGCTGTTTGTACAACCGTATTCTGTTTACAATTAGTTGTGCCGAGATTTGACCCTCACTATAAGTTTTTTTAATTCGACGAAGCTGTGCCCATATTAATTCGCTCACAACCTAGTCCTCTTCTATTTTTGAACCTAGCCCCATACTAAGCATTTTAAAGACTAGTTCTCTCTTGATTTTACAACCTCACCATAACCCATATTACTTTTTTCATGCTACAGAGGAGCATTTTTGTTACTTATATATATAAATATAAATATATATATATATATATATATATATATATATATATATATATATATATATATATATATATATATATATATATATATATGTATATATATATATATACGTATATATATAAAGTAACAAAAATGCTCCGCACAAAAGGAGATAATATGTGTGTTGGGCCTATGTCTATCCATTATAATCGCCTAAGTCCCCACCCCACCCCACCACAGAATTCTACAGCCACTTTGAGCATGCAGTTCTATGACAAAAGTTGCTCAGCTCGCTTAGGGCTTTCATTTGGTACCAACTTTGACCACTTTTGAATACTTTCATTTTTGACCGAAAATCACCTAAGTCCCCACCCCACCCCACCACAGCACTCTACAGCCACTTTGAGCATGCAGTTCTATGACAAAAGTTGCTCAGCTCGCTTAGAGCTTTCATTTGGTACCAAATTTGACCACTTTTGAAAACTTTCATTTTTGACCGAAAATCACCTAAGTCCCCACCCCACCCCACCACAGCACTCTACAGCCACTTTGAGCATGCGGTTCTGTGACAAAAGTTGCTCAGCTCGCTTAGGGCTTTCATTTGGTACCAAATTTGACCACTTTTGAAAACTTTCAGTTTTGACCGAAAATCGCCGAAGTCCCCACCTCACCCCATCACAGCACTCTACAGCCACTTTGAGCATGCAGTTCTATGACAAAAGTTGCTCAGCTCGCTTAGGGCTTTCACTTGGTACCAAATTTGACCACTTTTGAAAAATTTTATTTTCGACCACTTGACCCCCACCCGACTGACCTTTCAAACGGCAAAGTGGAACCAGCCCCAGCAAAATAGGTACGTCAGACGGCAAAACGGATACCGGGAATGAGCTGGGCACACCAGAAAACCCCTATAGACAAAGTTTTGAGAGGCCAGGTAGAGCCTAATATGGACCTCCAGGAAGCGGTTTCCGACATGACCCTCCAGACGGCAAAATGGAACCAGCACAGCAAGATGGATGAGTCCTACGGCAAAAAGGACACCGGGAATGAGCTGGGCGCACCAGAAAACCCCTATAGACAAAGTTTTGAGAGGCCAGGTAAAGCCTACTATGGACCTCCAGGAAGCGGTTTCCGACTTGACCCTCCCGACGGCAAAGTGGAACCAGCCCAGCAAGATGGGTGGGTCTGACGGTTAAACTGACTGCGGGAATCGATTCTCCGTGCCAGAAAACCATTGTATGGAAGATTTGAGCGTTAAAAGTTAAATAGATAGCGAGAAATTTCGATTTTTCATTTTTTGAATTTTCGCCATCTTTGACGGGCCACTGTGGTCGCTAGGGAAGTGATAGAGAAACGCAACCTGGACCGTTAGTTAGTTCAATATATGTAATTTCTGAATATAAAAAGAAATCAGCTCCAGCTCGTAACGTTCGACCTGAGCGACGACCACAAAAATGGTCACTTTTCGCTATGAGCCGACTTTGCGGCGCCACTGCGGCGCTGTGGCGCGACGGCAAAGTGGAACCAGCACAGCAATATGGATGAGTCCTACGGCAAAAAGGACACCGGGAATGAGCTGGGCGCACCAGAAAACCCCTATAGACAAAGTTTTGAGAGGCCAGGTAAAGCCTACTATGGACCTCCAGGAAGCGGTTTCCGACTTGACCCTCCCGACGGCAAAGTGGAACCAGCCCAGCAAGATGGGTGGGTCTGACGGTTAAACTGACTGCGGGAATCGATTCTCCGTGCCAGAAAACCATTGTATGGAAGATTTGAGCGTTAAAAGTTAAATAGATAGCGAGAAATTTCGATTTTTCATTTTTTGAATTTTCGCCATCTTTGACGGGCCACTGTGGTCGCTAGGGAAGTGATAGAGAAACGCAACCTGGACCGTTAGTTAGTTCAATATATGTAATTTCTGAATATAAAAAGAAATCAGCTCCAGCTCGTAACGTTCGACCTGAGCGACGACCACAAAAATGGTCACTTTTCGCTATGAGCCGACTTTGCGGCGCCACTGCGGCGCTGTGGCGCAGCTGCGGCGCAAAAAAAAAGTTGTGATTCTTAAATTCTTTAGAGGGTACTACTAGACCCCATAGCCCTTTAGGTTGGCCCACCGCTGCAGATCACGTGAAAGCGGCGAACATTATGTAAAATACAACCATCAAATAGGAGAAACCGGAAAAAAAACATCGCCGCCATAACCGGTCCGGGGCGCAACTTTTTAACGGTAAGTGATACGGGGCTGAAACTTCACAGACATACTAAACTCGATGTGCTCTACAATTTGCGCATGAAATCTGCGCAGATTTTGCGCAGCTTCTGCGCAGCTTATTTTACACTGTCTCCAGCCACTTTTCACACATATTATAGGGGTCGCTGCCGCGACCCCTATGATATATATATATATACATATATATTTATATATGTGTATATAGTGCGTTTTTCATTTGGAGATAATGTCCAGATGTAAAGCTGCTTGTCCCAAACTTAATAGCTGCACACATCTCGCAAAATCTGCTGTGCCTAACTTATCCTTGCTTAACTCGGATTTCTGGATTTCTTCCTTTGACCAAACATTTTCGTCTACATATATGTGTAATTCTTGTATAGATAGGGACGAAACGGAACAGCCTAACGATGTCGTGGATGGTGCAACAGATGTTGCAGCACAATCACTTGGCATTTTGACTGATACAGTCGTGCGTGTCAGTGTGGGAACTGATCTTGGTATGGATCTATATCTACTATAGACTACTCTACCACTACAAATACAACTAACCAAGTAACCAATTTACTAGACAACTAGTTACAAACTACTACTCATTTACTACTAGTAAAATACTGCTATTTCGTTAACTGGCCGTCTATTAATTTAGTTGCTGTTTGTACAACCGTATTCTGTTTACAATTAGTTGTGCCGAGATTTGATCCTCACTATAAGTTTGTTTTAAACTATTTTTATGACCCTTCTTTACTCTACGTTTAGCATTTCTCTTGACTACATTTCAGATACAGAATTGAATGAACAGCAAGCTTCTACTCACGTCATGGATACTGACTCCGCGTGCGTGCATAGCGACAATATCGATCGGAACGGTATGCTAACGAATTTGTTGGAGTCTACGAGGATAGAGTTTTGCGGAACATTTTTAAAGTTTTCCTGGCTTAAGAGTTCAAACGGGAACTGAAAACACTAAAAAATAAAAACTTTCAATATTTTCCTACGCAAAAATGCGAACATTTTGTTCACGCATCCAGAGAATCACGAGAATCTATTGGAAATTTTCTGCTTCAAGACATTACATTTCCCAATATTTTGCGCTGCGGAGGAAGATCTCTGCTAATGATCCCGCCACAGAGAATATGCAGATGTGCACCTAGAGTTTTCCACTATATAATACGACTTTCATTTAATGCGACGTCCGTTTATCGTATGCTTCGGTTGAGTAACATACTTCTGGAATTTCTTTAGTGGGGGGCCCCACTTTCAGGTTCCTCCCCACTTTTCGACAAGCCCGCACCCATCTTTTTGGGGGTCGCGCCAAAGTGTGAAAAATTAAAGTTTTTTAAGTCAAATTTTCAAAGGTTTCTAGATTTTTAGCTAATTGACGAAGCTCATTATAAGCTTAAAAACACCGATTGTTTTGCGCTTTCACCTTAAAAATGCTTATTTTTCTCTAAAAAAATGTATATTTATATATTTGGCTCGCAAGCCCCCCCCCCCCCGTTTAAAATCCCAAAAAAATATCAGAGCTTTACTTAGTCTGATGACCAGTTACCTATTACTGGTTCAATATCTTATGCTGGTTATGTGGATTTTTCCCAATTCAAAATAATGTGCACTTGTGTCTGTTTTATCCTTTCAGACACTGAACGGATTATGCCGTTACGTTCGTCAAACTTGATGTGTCTCAACAGAACTGCAACCTCAAATCAAAATGCTGATGTCAAATCTGAAAGTGCAGCTACTTCACTAAGTTGGTTTCAAGTTCTTTTATTTTACCCTAATTCCCCACGTTGTATATATAATTATATTTTTTAAATGTAAGCTTTTCTGTGTGGAAGAGATGGCAGCGTGCTAAGGATCTTCAGTTTGCTTCTCGTTTTCGGAGAGCATTCAGTATAGCAACTGTTGGGCCTCCCAAACATCAGAAATATTGCAACGCATCGGCAAAGCCATTTCTGTATGCGTGGAAAATCTGTTTCAAAGAAATTATAAGGGGAGGCTCCGCTTTAATTGCAATTTCGTAACTACTGTTCCGTTTGTTTTCTTTTGGATAAGGTGCTGGTATCTCCTTGTGTAAATATGAACCTATAGGCTTTAATGCTTTACGAAAGTAGACGAAACTTTCCAAGTATACAATTTCTGTGCTCTTTTACATTCTGGAACCAATCCCGCATTTTTAGGTGCAAAGATAAGAAACTTTTGGTTTTTGCCATTATTCTCTCAGCACATAGCCGAGACAACAGATTGGTTGGCATGGCTGGAGAGAGGACACAAAAATGACCGTTTTTGCTTTTACAACTGTTGAGCTATCTCTAGTGGTTAATGCAGTATAAGCAAAAAACAATTTTAGGGGTGGTCAAAAAATTGCAGTTTTCGAGAAAATCAGTTTTTCAAAATTACAACCAAATCTTACGGACAATTTTGGTTTATTTATACTCGGTCCGTAGACAGTGTCGTTGCACATTGCACATTGCTCTAAGCCTTATCAATGCCTATTAGCCGGAGTTTGTTGCTATAATCTAGAGATTTGGCCGGAAAACCGTTTTGGCAAAACTGCGATTATTTTGTTTTGAGCATCTATTTCTGAAAAACTACCCAGTTGATTCGCGTGATTTTTGGCAGAATGAGAATTGACACTACTGCAGAGGAACAATTTTCTTGGTTAGAGTTAAAAGAACTTCAGTTGCGAGAAAATTCAATGCAAACTTGCGAAGTTTCATGTCGACGCACATTTTATGGATTTTCTTGACCGTTATGACCTGCTGAGCCAAATTCAAAAATGTCCCTCGGCCCATATGTCCTTTATAAGACAGCACAAGAAAAATTTTTGGCCGATTCCACAGTTTAGAGAAGTCCATGTTCAGAAATTTTTGATCTAAATTCAACCTGTCAGACGTCAGTATGTCGGGAAATCTATTGCGGAGTTTTGCTGGTTTCGCAATCTCACGAGAATCTGCAGATTATAAGCTTTAAAGTTCTTTATAAAACTCTTTCTAACTCACAAAATTGCGAAAGTTATTGCGTTTAAAATGTTACCACTTACTGCACAAAAGGATGCCTGCACCTTGATTTGTATGGAACCTGGATACTGCTATGACTGCGTATTTTTACCAATTGCTTAACTTTTAGATATTTCTAACAACGCTTCTACGTGTACGACTGCGTTGTCTAGTGTTATTTTGGGAGCTACTGCTTCCATCACAGTGGCTGATGTCAAACTCGTTGATTTGACACGTGGGGTGATCACAACGGCACAGGTTGATCCTTATCCTGACGCACGACACTGTATAGGTACATTAACAATTTTCAATCTATGTGACCATACTCCGTAATTATTTGTCTATACCAGTAACTTTATAGATAGCAGCATGACAAGTGCATGTACTCAAACCACTTTTTCTGTAGATTTCTTCCACAGCTGGGGGAGACGGGTTCAAGGAGGAGTTTTCAGATGGAAGAGGATTTTTTTAAAACTTACCAAGGACTTAATATTTTTTATTATTTTGCAGATTGCAACCAAACTTTTTGTTAAAGTCTTAGACTCATGATCAAAATAGGTAATTTTACAAGTTTACATGTAGCAACAACGGTACACTGCTACGACTTTGACCATTTTAAAGAGAGTATCTACTACGTTCAGGCGCGGCCCCATATTCTCAGGGGGCCGATTCCAACAGCAAGAGAGAACAAAAGGATGTAGAATTTTACTGTACATGAAAATTAATTACTGTGTCGTGCACATATACCTAAAACCTGAGGGGGAGTTTCAGAGACAGAGAGAATGTCTATTTCGCGGAAACACTTGTCATAAAAATGCTGTATATAGAAATCAATAGATGTATGGTACACAGTGTTCTCTAATTTATTGTAATCTTTTTTTGTATTGCTTTAATTACACTTCACGCAACTGTTTTAGACGCTACCTCTGTCAAAGAAGTCGCTCTTCACCTTTCTATTGTCAATCCAATCGATGGCCAGCTGCAGACTATTGACGTGCCATGTACGCAACTGGCTCTGCAGCCAGTGTCTATCAATAACCAATCAGAATCCAATGGCGAACTTGTGCGTCTAAATCCTATCGCACCAAATCATCTGCAACCAACAACCGGACAGATAAACTGTTTTTCGGAGAAAAATAGTACGCTTTCAGTCTACTCTTTTCTTTTTTTCAATTTATATCTCTACTACGTTTCTATGCGGGTATGAAATTAGCAAAGTATTGACTGGCAATTTCCCGTTCCTCAGGGTTTTGCTACGGGAAAGTTTCGTTCCCCCTCTTAAAGGGTATGGGATGGGAAATTTTCTAGAATTTGGAGAGGGGCGTCCCAACAAAAACCAGCCTCCTGCAGTAGGTAGAGTGAGAAGTGTGGCTAAAGGTGGAGTTCTCCACTTTGTGAGGGGGGGGGCAACAGCCAATCGGATTGCAGAGACCCGCTCCACGTTTGGTCATAGCGGGGGGAGTTTAATAGAAGATTAGCGCACTTTCACTTGATTTCTAAATGGGTCCCCCTTTGACGGGGCAAGTGTAGGGTAAAGTGATCCCCATTTGGGAGGGCGGCGCGGAACTAGTTAAACAGGTTCAGCTAGTCATAATTTGTCTTGAGGCAATCCCTCTCTAACGAGGAGCCCGTTCTGAGTATGCCCGATTCCCCCCCCCCCCTCAAAAGAAACGGAAACTTCTTTCGGTCCACCAACAAACGGTGTCCGTTTTTTGACCCCCCCCCCCCCCCCCAGCATACGGAGACTCGTTTTGCTTTCTCCTCTTAAAACGGGAAGGGTTTATGCTTCTCTATCCACGCACCAAACGGGAGAACATTCCTGCGTGGTAGGTAATGGAAACATAAAAGGCCCCTTCGTGTCTTACTCTTGGTTTCTAAATAGATAAGAATTATAACCTTTCGTTACCACTGTTGCTGTAAACTCTTATAATTTCTTAGTACTGTATTATCCACGTTGGTATCATTTAGCATTTTTTATTGCAGACGTGGTGAAAATTGAACCATCATCTAACTCGTCATTCGTTGGGTCTTGCTCTTCCGAACCTCATTCCGATGTGTTTTCTGCTTCTGATCCTATCAACACTATTCGTTATTCTGATTCAGCTGTCGGCGAGTTCCGATTGTTTGATGTTTCAAGTGGAACAACTTCAACTGAACCCATACAACCTCGTACTACGGCTGGAAAGGATAAAGCTCGATTTAGCCTGGGTACAGACGGCAAAGTATTTGATGTCATGGGTGCTGTGTGTGCAACCAGAATCAACCGTATCTGGCAGGTTGAAAAGGACATTATTGTGTTAACAGACATAACAGTTGCGAATAGAACAAATGAGCAACTGCAAGTTGCCATTGTTCAGAATCTTCAGCAATCTAATGGTCGTGTAACCGTACAGTATCTAAGCCGTGAAACTCCTGAGTTCTCTGTGGAATCAGGAAAGATTGCGTTCAAACGACTGTATCCTAGACAAGTGAAAACCCTGCGATCGCGTAATTTGAAGTTTGAATTGTTCCCGAAGACTGTTTCATACCGCGGAACATCATATTTTGTACTTGATGCTGCCGTGTTCGAATATGTTGCAGCATAGTTTCATAGTACACTATAGGATAATCTCTATTAACTCACGTCATCTGTGTGTATTAAAATATGTATGTATATGTACGTTTCACCTTTGTTGTTTCTTTGGTCCATTGTGTACATAGGAAGCATGCGCACGCGTCCGATATGGTAGTGTTCCACGTCGTTAGTTTTTTATTGGACACCTCGGACAAAAGAAATTTTAATAGATTCGTTAGAATTTTAAACGGTTAGACATTTTCCAATATCAACCGCTTAAGATTAAAGGTGCATAGTTACAAGTTACCCTGTTTAGCTGGCATTTTTTTATTGGGGGGGGGGGCGGGGCCCCCCCCCCCCACTTTTCGGTTCCCCCCTCCACTTTTCGGAGCCCCCCCACTTTCACTCCCCCCCCCACTTTTCGGCAAGCTCCCCCCACTTTTTTGGGGGTCGCCCAAAAGTGTCAAAAAATTAGGTTTTTGAGGTCAAATTTTCAAAAATTTGTCAAATTTTCAAAACTTTTCTCAATTTTTAGCTAATTTATGGACTTATAAGCTCATTTTAAGCTTAAAAACAGCTATTTTTTTGCGTTTTAACCTTAAAAATGCTAATTTTTCGCTAAAAATTTTGGTATTTTACATCTTTGGTTCGCCCCCCCCCCACTTTTCGGAAGCCCCCCCACTTCCCCCTCCCTAGGGGGGGGGGGCGAAGCCCTCCCCACTTTCAAAACCCTAAAAAAATGCCAGTTTAGTACTCATATGTTGCGAGCGCTACATTACAGAACGAGTTTCCTGCTTTCCTCTACTAACTCCTAAAAAACTTTCCATAGTTCATGTAAGTCAGGACCTGTGCATGCGCGTATTTTAAGCTGTATCTTGTGTCAGCATCGAGATTTGATTTCGTTTATACGGCAGGTTAATACGTGTAGTATGAATGCTTTGAACGTTTTATTTCTGTATTTTTTCTTTACTAAGTCCATGCTTGCTTTATGTCGCCTAATACTTGGGGTTGTTGCACTGTGTCGAGTACATTAATATTTCTATTTTTTTACATATATACGTACATATTTGTCAACTTATTCTCAACACGGTGAGGAGCGGGAAGCCTCCAAGAATAGACGTCGTCTTTCCAAAAATGGCTACACCCTCCATAAGCGTCCCCAAAATTTAATTTGAGTACAAAGAACTGAAAGATTATTTTATTTTTAATTCAGAATAGGTGATAAACACCTAGATAACTCCTATCATCTTTATTTAAACGTTAAAATAAATTCTAACTAGGGATACACCGGGGCCTGGCCCCGGCCCCGGCCATGATGGTCAGGCCCCGGCACCGACCGGGGCCAAAAATTAGCAGAATTTTGTAAATTTTTGACAGTTTTTGACAAAAATTTTGAGATTTCGAAAGTCAAAAAGTCTTACAAAGCGTTTGTTTTCCAGCCGATATAAATGAAAACAAGGATAGTAATGTTTGTATATCAAAAATTATTGCAAAATTTAAATTTTCAAGAAAATTTTAGAAAATTTTCTATTTGGACCCCCAATTTCCAGGTCCCGGCCCCGGTACCGCGGCCAAGGTGGCCGGGGCCACGATGAGGCCCCGGCCCCAGTTGTGGCGGCCCCGGTGCATCTCTAACCCTAACACATATGACCACATTTTTTACCATCCCCCCCCCGAAACGACTTGGGGGGGTAGTTAAAGAGATCCGTTATCCTGTTTTGTATTAATATGTTGCGAACGGAATATTATGCAATGGGTTTTATGTATTACAAAAATACTTTGGTTAGTTAAGTCAGTTGGTGGCACTGTATTATTATCTTTTAAACTGTTTGTTGTTGTGTCGGAATAACAACTTTCGTACTTTCATACTGTAGGTTATTCTGTTCACTATCTGAATTTTGTGATTCTGTGGATGCCTTACTTTTGTGTTCATTATTTGTTGTGAGTACGAGCTCATTTTATGCCGCCTATTGTTCTCTTTCTATTCCATACATGTTTTTATTTTTTTCACCCGCATGCATATATATATACATTATACGTGTAGTATGAATGCTGTGAATGTTTTATTTCTCTATTTTTTCTTTACTAGCTCCATGCTTCCTTTATGCCGCCTAATACTTGGGGCTGTTGCACTGTGTCGATTACATTCATATTTCTATTTTTTACATATATACGTACATATTTGCCAACTTATTCTCAACACGGGGAGGAGCGGGAAGCCTCCAAGAATAGACGTCATGTTTCCAAAAATGGCTACATCCTCCACAAGCGTCCCCGAGATTCCAGACTTCAGTTTAATTAAATATCCGTTTTTTCCAAAGCTAAGTTTTATGATAAAGTTTTAAACTAGAGATGAGCATTTTGGCCCGTTAGCCCAGATGGTTCTAATCAATTTCGAACTGACAACTTTGAATTTTCTAAATAATGTTTACGAAGTTATATAAAATTAATTTAAACAATATTTTCTGTTCACCTTTCTTGGATTATGTAAGTTTGTAGCAGTACATTGTACATAATAAGTAAAGCAATTACCTTGAGCTAATAAATGATGTTACAAAAGTAAATTTGAGTACAAAGAACTGAAAGATTATTTTATTTTAAATTCAGAATAGGTGATAATCACCTAGATAACTTCTGTCATCTTTATTTAAACGTTAAAATAAATCCTAACTAGGGATACACCGGGGTCTGGCCCCGGCCCCGGCCACGATGGTCGGCCCCGGCACCGACCGGGGCTAAAAATTAGCAGAATTTTGTAAATTTTTGACAGTTTTTGACAAAAATTTTGAGATTTCGAAAGTCAAAAAGTCTTACAAAGCGTTTGTTTTCCAGCCGATATTAATGAAAACAACGATAGTAATGTTTGTATATCAAAAATTATTGCAAAATTTAAATTTTCAAGAAAATTTTAGAAAATTTTCTATTTGGACCCCCAATTTCCAGGCTCCGGCCCCGGTACCGCGGCCAAGGTGGCCGGGGCCACGATGAGACCCCGGCCCCAGTTGTGGCGGCCCCGGTGCATCTCTAACCCTAACACATATGACCACATTTTTTACCATCCCCCCCCCCGAAACGACTTGGGGGGGTAGTTAAAGAGATCCGTTATCCTGTTTTGTATTAATATGTTGAGAACGGTATATTATGCAATGGGTTTTATGTATTACAAAAATACTTTGGTTAATTAAGTCAGTCGATGAAACTGTATTAATATCTTTTAAACTGTTTGTTGTCGTGTCGGTATAACAACTTTCGTAGCTTCATACTGTAGGTTTCTGTTCACTATCTGAATTTTATGATTCTGTGGATGCTTTACTTTTTGTTAATTCTTTGTTGTGAGTACGAGCTCATACCTATTGTTCTGTTTCTAGTCCAGACTGGGTTTTATTTTTTTCACACGCACGCATATATATATATATATATATATATATATATATATATATATATATGTGTGTGTGTGTGTGTGTGTGTGTATTTATCATACATTAACATCGGGTCGGGCAGTGGCCCACCCAGGGTTTTCTGAGGGGGGGGGGTCGGCGCAAGTAGTACCAGAAAAAATTTCGGGGATGTCCAAGGGAGCACCCAGAATTTTGAACAGGGGGGTCTATGCGAACTTTTTGTTCGGAGTTTGAACGCGCTTCGGGAGAAGGGTTATGGCAACAATTTCCAACAAAGTGTTCATTGCTGCTGGAGCACAAGTGAGGAGATTAGGGAATAGTCATTAGCACACGAGTGGGGTCTAGGGGCGAAGGCCCCCAGAAATTGAAAAATGTTTGAAATTACAAAAATATCCGTAATGGAAATCGTTAAAAAACCCGTTAAAAAGATCTTAATATAAGTTCAGAAATTTTCTGACATACAAAAATTTGCAATGGAAACCTTAAAAAAGAAAAAATGAACGAAAACCTGCACAGGTGCAGAGAATAAAAAACTTGGGCAAGAAAATCGCCGCAGGCGCTAAAAGTTTTAATACACAATCAAGGTTGAATGTTGCCGCAGACTCCAAAACTTAAAAAACCTGAGCGCCAAAGGTGGTCCCACAGGCTCGAAATTTTTTTAAGTTTAGATAGAAAAGCGCCGCAGGCGCGAAATGTTTTGTGACGGACGTCTGAACCTATTGTGCGGTTCAACCCTGTGTTAAGAAAGTTGTTCTGATATTAGAAACTAACGTCAGCCTCCCCACTCTCAATTGCTGTATTTGTAGTGGGAGGGACAAATTTTTACTAAATATAATTTTTTGTATGTATGATTGCTTGCCGCCTGTGCTGTTATGCTGTGCGCTCTTGCGCCACCTGTCAACGAACTGTATGGGTATCTCAGTGTCTGCAACGTATGGACTGTTATTCCGTGTACATACCTAGATAACGTTTTTATGCTCCATTACCAATATGGTCCTGAGCTTATTTTGCTGGAAGGAAATGTGGGGGTTCCCCAAAACAACCTCCTTCCCATAAATCTTTCCCCGCAGTTATTAACCTCGCTCCAAGGACACTGAAGGACTGTTCGTCTTCGCAGCAAATTTCGTCCAGAGAAAAATCGCTTAAAAGACCTACTTTCCAATAAGTTTTCTTTATCGTAGATTCCTAGTTCATCTTGCCAATCTTAGCATAAAGTCTCCCTTTTTTTACTACTATAAAATGTCAAAATTTAGAGCATGTCTTAAAGAAAGTTTAATAAATTTCCCCCTCCTTCCTAGTGACTCGCCCCCCTAAGGAGCGCCCTCCCCTCCTAAAAACAATGCTCTAGAACTCCTTGTCTGAAAACGTTTTACAAGTGGGGTAAGATACTATAGAAACACACAACCTTTCGATTGTTCATCTATCGTTCTGTTGAACCAGTAGTAAGCCATACAAAGATCCTTTTGTATTCATCGATTGATCGAACATTATGGTTATGGTTAAGTCTGTTTCTGTATAATTGAGTCACCGTTTATATGATGTCTATGTTGCTCCCTGGTATACATAGTTTGTTTATTTGTTAATAAAATCTAGAGTAACTCAGATCAGGAGGCGTGCGCCGGACACTCACAACACCCTAAAGCAAATCTGTTTTCTTTATAAACTACTTTGTATAAAGCACTGTCCTAACGCGTTTCGCTATTTACAGGCCTTCCGTTCGGACTTAAATGCGGCTTATCTTGTAAAACATTCTCGGGAATCTAGGTGACCGGAATCTAAGCATCTGTTGCTGTATGATTTTCGACGAGACATCTGTTACTTACTATTAGACTACTTAGAACTTTGAACATGGTTACGTATCATTAGCGAATTTACATTGCTGGTCTCCATACAAGCCCAACACTGATTTTTTCATTTTACTACAAACGCGGTTAAACGATTAAAGAATCTTCAATTTTGTTCTGTGACAGCAAAACAGTAATCACGAAGTTGTCACTCTGCGACTTCTTGGGTAAAGTTCAAAGTTGCTAGGACGTCTTGAGCCGTACAGATTCTGTTTCGCATACGTTGCTACCGTTACGACCACGTATTCGATGATGTCTATGCTTTGAAATGTTGGTGTAGGCAATGCACGGAACAGATCTCAGCATATATGGTTCCTAAAAATACATGTAGAAAGTAGCTTCCACAAAGAGTTCATAACTCCGTTTTCTATATTCAAGAATAAGTACGTCAGTATAGGAATTTTCTTCTTTGGATTGCGCACACTGTTGACGAGTGGGATTAAACTTCTCCACAATTAAACAGAGCTCAACCCAAGGTCTGGGCCTTTGGGAATTGTACATTAAAAAACTTTAACTACTAAAGCGATTCATTTCTTTTCACAAAATACCTAGAATTTCCCCACAAAATGACCTTTTCGCATAACTTAACACCGAAAAACGGATCCGGCTTTGCAAATGACGTAGATTAGATAATTTTCATTCTTTAAGGGGGGGGCTACTAAAGGTTTGCCCAGACTTTATCCGACTGCACTACTTTTTGGCGAGGATATAGAGCATGGGTGTGGTCAAAAAAAATATCGGGTACTCAGATCTTAGTTGCCTTCCAGCCATGTGCAGCCGCCGCGTTTATGTGCCCGACCCTCCATTTTTCGCAACTACCAACATAATTAAAAATTTCTACCGACCGCTAGGCCCAAGCTTCAAAGCTGTCATTCGCCAATATGATTTGGCACATATGTCCCAACCTGCAGAAAAATAGTTAATGTCTGTATCTTATCTGCATCTAATGGAATTACTCTTCAAAGTTGAAGTTTCGGCAAAAAATTTAAAAATTTTTGGCTAACGAATGGAAAATTTTATTACTGGTGCGAGCTATAAAGCTGTAATTTGGCATAGAAGGAGGCCCTATAGCAGTAGTCATTTGTGCCAAATGGCAAGAGATTCTGCCGCGTAAGAAAATTTTATGTCAACTTTAATCTTCAAAAATTTCCTAAAACGCCTTTTTTGGGGAATGGTAGCCCAGAAATCGAAAAAAATCAAATTTTTTGAAATTAAAATTTTTTTGAGATATTTGAACTCAGCGAGGTCGAAAACACCCCCACAAAAGATTTCTGCTCGATTAGTGAAGGTTTGCGACTTCTATGGCTGCAGAAAGCCACTACACAGGATCCGACAGACTGAAAATGGCGGTTTCGGCAATTGTTTAAGATTAAAGTTGACATAAAAATTTTTTCACGCGGCAGAAATTTCTTGCCATTCGGCACAAATGAGTACTCCTATAGGGCCTCCTTCTATGCCAAATTACAGCTTTATAGCTTGCACCAGTAATACAATTTTCCTTTCGTTAGCCAAAGATTTTTAAATTTTTGCCGAAACTTAAACTTTGAAGAGTAATTCCCTTAGATGCAGATGAGATACAGACATCTAGTATTTTTCTGCAGGTAGCGACATATGTGCCAAATCATATTGGCGAATGGCAGCTTTGAAGCTTGGGCCTAGCGGTCAATAGCAATTTTTAATTAATTATGTTGGTAGTTGCTAAAAATGGGGGGTCGGGCACATAAACGCGGCGGCTGCACATGGCTGGAAGGCAACTAAGATCTCAGCACCCGATATTTTTTGACCACACCCATGCTCTATATCCTCGCCAAAAAGTAGGCAAATCGGACAAAGTCGGGGAAAGTCCATTTTAGTAGCCCCCCCCCCCATAATGTGTTAGGCTTTTCGCTAGTTTCAACGAGAATAGGGTATTAATTTCTGATTTTCGCGAATGCAGAGAGTTAATTTTAACTCTCCATTTTTAATTCTTTTAACTCTTTTCGCGAATGCGAAGAGTTAATTTTAACTCTTCCAATTTTAATTCTTTTAACTCTTCCATTTTCAACCCGTGCAGAGTTAAAAGAGTTAAAAACATGCAGAGTTAAAATTAACTCCGCGCATTCATGAAAAGGGTTAAAATAGTTAATTTTAACTCTACTCTACTCTACTCTACTCTACCCGTTCGCGAAAAGGCCCTAAGAGTACCAGAATCGCACATTGCAAAGGAAAGAAAAGCTTCTTGCTAAATTCTGCTATTACTATTTTCTAAAATATACAGATGTGCTGTTTTTTCATAATGACGGACTAATACCATTGCAAATATTCCCAGTTCCAGTAACGACTTATAGCTTCTAGTGTGCTTTCGAAAAATGTATACTGTTTTACAGGCAAATCAAACTTACAGTTCTCTTGTGCCATCTCAAAAATCTCCCGTTTTCTCCTGTCCTTCCAACCATTCTTGAGATGTGACAGTAAAATGGAATAACTGCTAAATTGGATTATTTAAAACCAACAACGTATAAAGCTGTATAGCAGCGAATAGATTGGCAGCAGCAGCAAAACCACTTCAAATTTAGTCTATAACACTTTGAACTCAACATATCTTTATCTCTATGAAAATGTCTGAATTTCTTCAGTTTCAGCTAAAAGTAGATTTAAAGTTTGAGTCAGTCTAGTTGGAAAGAGATAATATAAATAAATGTGAATGAAAACTTTGTGAATCGCAACCACGAATTACGAAATCCAGTTTATGGAAATGTAGAACTTGCAAAAAATTAGTTCTAATCCAATTTTGAGCATGCAACCCACCGTTTCCCTATCGTACCGGTGCCGGTTCCGATTCTAAAAAATGCTTCTGGTTCGGTTCGGGTTCCGATTCCAGTTCCAACCGGTTAGAGTGGGACCGATCCCACCGCTAATACGAACATCGTGATTCCTCGGCTGTTAAGGGCTTAACAGGTTCTTTCTATACGTTGTGAGACCGCAGTGTTTCTTCGTCTAGTTGCACGCTACTGTGAGTCAAAGCAAACAAACGATGTTCCATACAAATACTAACGATTAAGGAAAGACGGTATGGCCAGAAAACTAAATTACTATAATACCCTCATTTAAGAATCTTGTGCAGTAGTTTTTATTTGAAGGTACGATTTAGACTTAGGAAAATTTAGCTAGTCTAGATTCAATTCGATTTTTTATCTGCTAAATTGAATAATTTTATTCTGTTGGACTAACCACACTTCTTAAAGTCACGTCAAAAGTCCTCTGATTTCTATTTCAATCAAAAAACAGGCACAAACCTGTCGAACAGACAAGGTTAAGACTTTTTCACACGCTACAACTTAAAGCGTAAAAACACAGTTGCGCAGAAACGGTAGATCCACATATCACTTTAAGTTTAGGTATAACCTTGCACCACACATAGATTCCTATATCGTAATTACCACATTGGCGCCTACAAGATGCCCAAAACTGCAACAACAATATGGTTTATAAACACTTTTTTTAAATTTACGACAACAGAGATGACGGACATGTGAACTGTACCAACAAATATTTTAATTATAAACTTTTCATTTTTTCAAACCGCAACCATGTGGAAACGAACTGCTGAAAATCTGTCTACTTCACAGAGTATCACAATAGCGATATTTGAAATCTTCTAAACTGTTTTCCAACCGTCATTTGTCCCCGACTTTTATGAGGTACTTTACATGAATTGTGAAAGAACTACAAAAGAAATGTCCTGCAATTCGGTACAGGTACTCGGTACATGAAAACTCAAAACTATGAATTACTGTAGAGACTGTAAATTGGGCATATCTGTTCCCGAGGGGAGTATTCATAGACGAAGGTTTAGCTAAACAAAACGACTGATTTCCTCTAAGTACCATCAGTTTACAGGAGTAAGAAGAATTGCCAAATTAGTTTACTGTAGCTACGCAAATAACAACGAACTCTAAATATTTAAACATTTCGCACAAAAGTATTTCTTATTGCTCCGTCTTTATTATAAGTCACTTATTGTCTCACAATTAACAATAGTTACATAATCAGGTGTACCCATAATCTACCGTTTTATTGGTTGCGTTTTACTAATCTGGTATAAATCTATCCCGACATGGAAATATCTGAATTGTTTGATTTCTTAATGGTTGCACACAAAAATTTCTAATTTGTAAGAGGGGCGATCATATTCTCCATGCTTTTTTAAAACCGCGAATGTGTTTAAACTAATTCTTAAGACTCAAACGGATGGAAACAGTTTCAAAATAGAAACATTTTAAATTATTGAAAAGAGTTTTGATGACGCTATCTATCTACGAGTTTTATGGCGTACTTAAGGATGAATTATGGTAGAAATTCGAAAGCAATGTCCTCTATTTTCATAGATGGAAACTTACAATAACAATGAGTATTTGGAACATAACATTTAGACATATGCCATCCAGAGGAAAGGAGTCCTAATGAAAATTGTCGATTTACTCCGAGTAGAAAATACAAATTGGTCCCTAAAAGGTGCAATATTCCACCGTGGCGCCTAAACTTTATAAGAAGGCTTAGCGGTACTCACGCTACTATCATCAACAGTCCATGGGAGTATATACGCCACAGAACTTGAAGATTTTCACGAGCGTGTACTTCTAGTGTGTACTCTCTAAAGCTATACTTAATTCGGTAACCGCTAACTAGCTCCGTAAACCTCCTTGTTACCATTCTATACACAAAACGACACGTGGACAAAACTAGAGTATGCTCATTCATTCTGGTGCTGTCTAGCATTATGAAATTTCGCATCGAGATATTGACGGGAATCAGCGATAGCTAACATCATTAACGTTCATACGCCTGACCAGATGTGATCTGCCAGGTAATCAGCGATAACTGAAACTTTAAAAACAATACCAGATTAAAATCAGTGTTTTGCCAGATTAAAATCACTTATAAAACGTCGTATGTTGCTCAGAAAATTGTGGCAGTAAACACCATATACATAAAAAATGGTTGAAAAGAACGCCTTGACAATAGACCTGACAAATCTCGAGAACAGAACACTGCCAACATACGCTCATTTTAAGACGTTAAGTTTTTTCCAAATTAAGCAGGCACGAACACATAATGATTTTATGCAAATCTTAAACTGCTATACTGATCACGATGGAAACCTCGGCTGTCAGATGGGTGCACTAACCAAATTGACTAATTTGCATATTATTTTTGGTACAACCCCGACGGCTGACCACGACTTTTAGCAAGAAGAGTTCTGGATTTTAATCCTTTTTTGTACACGAGACCACGTTTGCAATAGCGTATATGCATTCTTCGTTTTATCACAACATCTAACATAATATTTCTAATTGTTTGATCCGTTAGACATGGGTGGTCCCAGAGTGTTTTGTATCACGGAAATTGTATATTCGGCTACCATTGAAACTTTTGTAAATATTTACAGCCGCTTCAATCAAAATTTAAATTATATAAACCAACACAGTTAGTCATATAAATTTAGATCTGTCAAGTTAGCACCACAACAGAAATCATGTTTCTATAATTTATACATGTTTTATATTTAGTGTCGGTTTAGTCCTGCATTTACTTTTTATGTGAGCGTAAGAGTCCACCTTTACTATGCCGGATACACTGGTATCGAAATATATAGTTTACAGAAGTTGAAAATTTCCATTTTTCGTCTTAAATAATGTGGGGGTTATATGACCTTTAGAGTATATATAGGTGTAAGGTCGGGGGGGGGGGGTTTGACAGTATAGTTTCGGGCCTTTGTCCTTTGGGGGGGGCCCTCCTCAAAATTTTAGATCGAATTTACCCCCCCCCCCCCCCCAGATTTTTTGACTTATCCTCCCCCAACTTTTGGCAACCCCCCCCCAACGATCTTTGGACCAAAAAGTTAGCTAACTTTGGTCGAAAAATAATCATTGTTTTAAATGTTTCTAAAATTTTTGCCTAGAATGGCTTTAAAACATAGTGTACCACCTGTTTGGGTTGGGGGGGGAGTAGAAGGTCCAAATTTGGCTCGGGGGACCCCACCAAAATCCGAAATTTGGGGGTGGGGGGGGGGACCCCCCCCTAAACTGTACCCAAGTTTTTTTAGCTAAAAATGCTCCTTTTTCGATGTACTGTTCATTAAACTTATATACTCAAAAGCTTTTGTCAATAGTTTTCGTATGCAAAAATCGGGCTTGGAAATTGACAAATTTGTGCTAAAATATGCCTAAATTTGCCCAGATTGTGGTTTATAACTGCGTATATTACCTTTTTATTGCTATAAATAACTATCTTTAGCTCTATATATATGTGATTTATAACCATTATTTTTTTCAAAAATTTTCAGAAACTGCAAAAACTTTTTTCAAAAATTTTGCATTTTTATTTGGTTTGGACCCAATTTTAGGGGGGGGGGGGTTTGAGAACGTCTTGGGGGGGGGGAGTAGTTGAGGTCGGGTATGGGGAGAGGGGGGTCTGTCCTCTCCGTGGGGGGGGGGGTCTCACAGGGGGCAAATTGTTGTAGCCTGGTTCACCTATGCTTTAAAACGGTGCGAAAATGCCTAAAACGTTAAGAACAAGCCTTATGTTGATGATAAGAGGGCTTTATTACAGAACATTTTGCGTTTTTGGCTATTTTTTGAAATTTCAGAGGTCAGAATTCTGCCGATGTACAGTCCATTAAACATATATACTCAAACGCTTATGTCAGTAGTTTTCGTATGCGAAAATAGGGCTCGGAAATTGACAAATTTGTGCTAAACTCTGCCTAAATTAGCCCAGATTATGGTTTATAATTGCGTATATTACCTTTTCATTGCTATAAATGACCATGTTCAGCTGTTTATAGCTGATTTACAGCCATTTTTTTTTCGAATTTTTGTCGAATATTTTCAGGAATTGCGGAAAATATTTTTACGAATTTCGCATTTTTACTTGGTTTGAACCCAATTTTTTGGGGGGGGGGGGGGGTTTTGAGCTCGGCTTGGGGGGGGGTAGTTGAGGTCAGGTAGGGGGGGGGAGGGGGGTCTGGTCTCTCCGTGGGAGGGGGTCTCACAGGGCGTGAACTGTAGCCTGGTTCACCTATGACTCCCCCCCCCAACTGGGGTAGTAGCGCCGACGGCGCGAAAAATACCCAAAAATTGAGTATTTTTAGGGTTAATTTTGCAAAAAAAACAAAATGTCTAAATTTTTTGCTTAAACTGTTTATTATTATGAGAAATACACGTGTTATACTGTGTTATGGATCTTACGAGTCAATATTGACCGTATTTTGGACTTGGAAAACATTTTGGCAATCAAGTTTATGAGTTTAGTTACAGGGGGCACGTAGGAGGGGGGGTGAGGCTGAGGGGGGCATAGTTGAGGCTGGCGAAATTTGGCGAAAAAAGGGGGGAGGGGGTCGCGAAAAGTCGATTTGGGGGGAGGGGTAAGAAACATTTTCTAGGGGGGGAATCGGCGACACATTTCGAAAAAAGTCGGTTTTTCGTTAAAAATATAAAAAAATTTTCTCAATTTACAGCTATTTTTAACGATTTTTAGCTTAGTTAAGCGAATTCTAGCAATTTTTCGCTAATTTATGGAATTTTTTGAAAAAATTTGGAATTTTTAGCTAAAAATTTTCAAAGATTTAGGTTGGGGTTTGAAAATTTTTAGGGGAGGGGTCTGAAAAAAACGTATTGGGGGGAGGGGTAGGAAAGAATTTTGGGGAGGGGGGGGGGTTGGCAACCCCTCCATTTGGGGGGAGGGGTCCAACCCCCACCCCCCCCCCTAACACACGTATGGAGGGGGGGGTCTAAAGGGGATCCCCTTCGCCTAAATTCCGGGGGGGGCACTCCCAACCCAAACCCCCCTTACACCTATGGGCACAGGTGTAGCTGGCGAAAAAAACTTGGGGATGGGGGGTTTGAAAAAAAAATGGGAGGGGGTCTGTTGCAAAAAGTTGGTGGGTCGAAAAAAAGGACAATTTGGGGGAAGGGGTAAAAAAATCGAGGAGGATGTCGGCGAAAATCGATTTTTAGTTAAAAAAATAAAAAATCTCAATTTCAACAAATTTTTATCGTGTTTAAGGTGATTAGTCGAATTTAAACGGTTTTCCGCTAATTTTTTAAAATACTCTAATTTTTGGCTAAAAAGATGCTAAAACTCAGGTAGGGGGGGGGGTTGAATATTTGGGCGGGGTCGGCCGAAGGCCGATTTGGGGGAAGGGGTAGATGGCTATGGGTGTAGTAACGGACACTTGGCCTGCGGGTCGCCCCCCGCAACCTTTTTGTAGGGAAATGTGGAAATCCCCCAACCCCCAAGCACCTCCTCCCCCCATAGGCGTAATCGAGATAGGGTGGGAGGGGGTAACCCTCACCAGTCATTTTTGCAAACCCCTCCGCCGTAACGTCGAAGGCGCGAAAACGTGGCCAAAATTAGGGTACTTTTAGGGCTAAATAAGGAAATTTTTAAAAAAAGGTTCAAATTTTTGGCTTCTTTATAAGTATTTATATTTGCGAGAAATAAACGTTTTAACGGTTTTATGTATTGGATTTCTGACTCAACATTGACCTTATTTTGGACTTAGATACATGTTGGCAGTCGCGCAGGGGATGACAATTTTCATAATTTTTCATTTTATGCACTAAAAATAGCTCAATTTTTGCTTTCTCCCCGAAATTTGCCGGGGGGTCGGACAAAAAGGAGGGCGGAACCCCGAACCCCCCCCCCCGTTCCCGTGGATCAGTCCATGTACGTACAAATAGTAACTTACGGAATGAAAAATCTGAAGAATTTTTAAATCGTAGAAAATTCAGCAATTCAAATGTTTAAAAAGATTAGTTCAGATGAGGTGAGTTATTCAACTTATAATCGATCAGTGGAAAAACACAAAACGGGAATGGAAGCTTTTCAGAATTTTTCACTTCCGCCATTTATTGTGGAGCATTTTCAGAAGCCGTGAAGTATCAATCTTACATTGCCTGTTCCTTTACGTATATACTAGTGATATATATGTGTTGAGTTATTTGTCCGCTCCGGAACTCCGGCTGGAGCGGGTTGTCGGAGCACCGGAGCTAGGCCCAAATCACAAAGGGGGGGGGGGCCCTCCCCTGGATCCACCTCTGATCTGACTGAAGGCAAACTATAGCTTGGTACATCTGTCGTTTTTGTATTTTGCATATTATATATGCCGACCTAGCGGTACAGCCTAAAGAGGTGTGAATGGGTTTGAAAGAGATATGGAAGTATGCCAATTATGGCTGTATACATATACGAAATTCTCATCGAGCCGTTATAATTAAAAAGTTCTAGTCAAAATTTTGAACCATTTTTTCTCCAACTCAATCTGGGTTTATTTTATATAGGCAACAATAACTGGCCGGGCGACCCACCCCCCACTAACGCGGGGGGGGGGGTCGAAAAATGGTGCGGGGATAAAATGGGCTAGAAATGTCAAAAATACGTACAGTATAAAAAGCCTGTTTTGTTCATATATATACTGCTATAAGTATGTTTAAAACTGTTCAAAAATCAAGTTTTAGCTCCTAAAAAGGCGATTTTTTATCACAATTTTCCGGTAAAACAGGTAAAATATTGAAAATTTGACAAAGAATAATTAAATGTTGGCAATTTCTGGGCATCTTAGGATGAGTAGGGGGGAGCCAAAAAAATGGGAACGGGGCCGAGTAGGGCCAGGTGCTCGAGTGAGGGGGTCCAAAAATTAGGCCCTCCCCTGCCCCCACAGTAAAACAAACCCAGTCTCTTTGCTGCGTAAAAAAAGGATGGTTTGTGTTGCGGCTAGCCGGCTAGAAGTACACCCGAATTGCAGATTTTAGTGGTGGTATAGAAAGTACACATCATGCCCTGCACACCGTTTATATATATATAAACAGTCTAACTATCTACAGTCTAGTTATTAGTATTACCGAGTAATAACCTTATTTCGAAAATCGTTGGTTTTAGCCGCCTTCTTCTCCGAGCATGAGCCAATTTCGAGGTCCATCTAATATCCCTTTAACCCGCTCTCAGTTTCGACAACGCAACGCAATCCAACAACAATGTCCTGTTCCACCTGCAGAATTACAAAAAACGAGATTCAGAAGCAGGTCGTCTAGCGTTTCATCTGGCTCTACTGAACTCTCTGGTACTGGCTTCTCAGCCACTCTGCTGACACAACCCAACTTGGAACCAGCAAGGTAAGTCACTAGGTCAATTTTACCGCAGCGGGGACAAAGAAGCCACAATAAAAAAATTTTCTGCTTCGCCGGTAATTTTCCATCAAGAGCCGGCTTTTTTATGCTAAGGCTTGATTTTTAGCACTTTTAAGCGTATATATATATGCTTATATATAGCAGCGTGTGTGGAAAACAGGCTACTTACACAACACTTTTAGCATTTTATACTAATTATTTTGTCCCGCTTTTCTACCGCTCCTCCCTACTAGTAGAGGAGGCGCCTTTGGTACACATTCTATTCTTTACACCTATATACGTATATTATACATTTTATACACACAGTTTATATATATAAAACAGTTTGCTGTCGAATGATTTGTTGCAAAGGTCTGCGAACAGTGTGTATGCGTCCAACGCCAGACAATTAAATCTGTAACAGTGGTTTTATTCTAAGATGCACCTGTGGTTTTTTAATAGGAACCAACGTGGAAATCTTGATACCTCTGCTATGGATCTTCCTACACAGAATTACATCAGTCAAGAGTATGTAAACCCTAACCATTTACAATTGCGTAAATGCATCAACTGTATTTACCAACTGGTTAGTTCCCCTCTTCTGCGTACACATATCTGCCTCAATGCACACGTAATAGGGTTTTATCCTTGGTTAATCTGTGGGGGGGGGTATCATTCGGGCTCAAGACGTCCTCGTCTCAGACTTTGCTTCTTCCTTTAGGAACAAAGTACGGTTACCTTTACGTTGTCTGTGGGCTCCTTGCAGATAATATTTTATTCTGAAAAGTGCCAAACAGCGCAAATTTATGAGAATTTGTCCGTTGACCATTAAGTATGTAATATGGCAATTAATGCTGCCAAAATATATAAGTCAATTTTAGTCGATCTCCTTTTTCATAACAGCTGCTACCATAAAAACTGTTTTATGATTAAATAAAAGTATTTTCCTAATAGTAAAACACTCTCTCCATTTCACCTATAGCGCACTGGCATCTTTTTAGGGTTTTGAAAGTGGCGAAGCCCTTCTTCCCCCCCCCTAGGGAGGGGCAACTGGGGGGGCGAGCTAAGGTTAAATACACCGAAAGTTTTAGCGGAAAATTAGCATTTTTAAGTTATAAACGCAAAAAAACGCTTGTTTAAAGCTTCAAATGAGCCTTTAAGTCAATAAATTAGCTAAAAATTGAGAAGATTTTTGAAAATTTTACCCAGATAAATCATTTTTGACACTTTTGGGCTACCCCCGAAGAAGTGGGTGAGGGCTTGCCAGAAAGTGTGGAGGGCGGAAAGTTTTTTAAATTTAATTATATAACTTATAACTTGATCTTCTGAGATTATATAGTTTCTTACAGAACAATATTAGTATATACTGGATGAAATGTGTGTAACTTTACATATATACAAATTGTAAACCACTGTCTTCATGTTTTGTAGTTTGTTCGCTGAAACTGGAAATGCAAGTTGTGACGATGTTCGTATGGCTAGCGCTGAAACAGGTTCTGTACACGCTTCCGCAGCTACCAATGCCAATGATGTTGCTATGGCCAGTGCTCGAACGGATTCTACGGCCGCTTACACAGCGAGCAATGCTGGAGATGTTCATATGGCTAGCGCTGCAACAGGTTCTGTGCACGCTTCCGCAGCTACCAACGCCAATGATGTTCTTATGTCCAGTCTGCAGACAGGTCCTACGGCCGCTTGCACAGCCAGCAATGCTGGAGATGTTCGTATGGCTAGCGCTGCAACAGGTTCTGTGCACGCTTCCGCAGCTACCAACGCCAATGATGTTCGTATGTCCAGTCTGCAGACAGGTCCTACGCCAGCCTTTACATCAAGCATGATCAGTTGCAAGTAATGATCCAGGTTACTTTCTATCTGGGTTATGTTTGCTGGCGGATGGGGAGTGTGGGGAACCTCTGGCTTATTTTACTGGGGGGGGGCGTCCCATTCGAGGTTCCCCCTCGCATGAAAGCCTCCCCCCATAAATGTCAACCTTCCCCCATTACCACCCCCTAACCCAAAAAAAATGCCAATTATTACCATTTTTACTCCAAGTTTTCAAATAATTGTCCGGCTTCGCCAGATTTGTAACGTAATTTTCACTATTTTAGCGTACAAACAGCTAAGATTTGTTTATTTTTCGATTTTTCGCAATTTGTTTGCACAAAAAAACGAATAAAAAAGCATTTTTTTCCAAAAATGTGACCCCCATTTTTGGTGCGCGAAGGGAGGGGACGACTTCGAGCCCCCCCCCCCCATAAATTTTGGCCTAAAAACAGGCCAGGGCCTCGACTCGCCACCCCCCTCCCCCCTCACCCGAGGTTCCCTCCGTAAAAGGCCCCCATAAATTTAGACCTTGCTTCCCATGATATTAAAATAGCGAAATTAGACAAGTTCTACTTTATAAACGTTTTCCCTCCTCGACTCGATACAACGAAACTTTTGCCATTGCAGCGCAAAAAAAACAAAGTTCATTATTTGTTAGCTGTGTTTTCGTTTTTTTTACAGAAAACGTGTAAAGTTTTTCACAAATATGTCTCCCCCCACCCTTTGCTGGCCACTATCGACCACTGGGAGGCAACGTTCTTGAGTCCCTCCCGTCGCCCCTGCATTAAATTCTGCGTAAAAAAATAAGCCAGTCTATAATGGTTGACTAAAGAATGTACAAAATTTATCACATTTCACGCAAAACCACCTGCTACTACTTGCTCACACTTAAGGAGACAAAGCCAGCCTAAAATTTTCCAATGCATACACATTGAAACAAGATTTTCAATGACAACCGGGTTGGTTTTGATTGAATGTTCGTCTTTCCCAACCCTTTGCATGGTGACTATCTTTTTGTTAAAATATACGTCGGAAATATGCATTTGTATAGCACTTAGTTACTCTTACTTTATAGTCCCTCGTCTGCCAGAGATGTAACAGCAACTGCGGACATTCCCATGGGCAACTCAAATGTCGCTCCTATCAAGCCTTCAACAGGAAATTTTAAGAGGTATAAATTGTGGGTTCACACAAGCCTTTTACTATATACTTCTCACTGTTCCAACTACATTAGCAGGTTCGCAACCAGGGATTAGAAAAGTGAAAGAGGGGTCAAAAGTAACGTGCAACACCGGGCCCGGCGGATCTTAAATAGTAGCTATTTTCTACACGTCGTTTAGTGGGTAAAGTTATCCCATACAAGTTGGGTGCGACCGACAGATGGATGTGAATGCGTAAAATGAGAGGGGTGGACCCAGCCCTCCCCTTTAAAACAAGCCCAGTGGCGATATGCTTTTTACCTATACCTAGACGTTTTGTACTGTTGACAATTGAGACACATGCCTTGACGCAAATCCAATAGTGTCCTTCATGCCTACTCGGTACCAATGCACAGTGGATGTATAAAAACTTTGCAAATGTTGTTTTATTTTAAGGCTGTCAAAAAATGATATATTATCTGCCATGTCAGCTTTGCAACCTTTTTCTGAAGGAAACACACAGTTGGAAGAAAATCCTACTCCTGCTGTGTCAACCCAGTGCGTTTCATAACACGTTTTTTGGGTTTTCTTGGCGAAAACTCTCGCTCTGAACAAAGGGGAAAGGAGAGAACTTGTCTCTGATGTAAAATCCAGCAAAGCTCATGACGACTAGTTCTTTGTCCTATTCTTCCCTTTGGACCTACAACATCTTACAAAAACACAGACATGCTAGGACGAAGAAACTACAGGGTTTAGCTAAAACCCACAAAAAGTAATCTTCCCTAGATGTTCTTCGTTATTCTAAACCCGAAACACGCATCATAGCGGAAGAAGTGAGAAGCGCGTCAACTATGGAGGGTACCCAACCCATTCCGAAAACGCAACACACTCTTCGTTGAATTTTCTCGCATTGTTGCAGTGAGTATCTGCGAGGCCAAACGACGCTGCAATTACCCATCAGGACAAAACGCTTGGTCTTCCGCGAATCCGTTTATTGTGGTGTACTAATTGAGTAATATTACTTTTCAGAGGGAACTCGGATCACTCACTGGTCATATCTCCAGCGGATTCTGACGATTTAATTAGGAACATTTCGATTCCATCTGATAGCCCCGAAATGTAGTACCACATTTATCTGTATAATACTGTCTGTGTGACGTGTCAACATATCGTGAATTATTTAATTTAGCACTGTAACGTGACAACTTGCTACATGAAGTTCCTGGAATTTTGCACTTAGGTAGGGCCCAGTGTTAACAAATTCTCTCAAAATCGCGCCAGGTTGCAGAATCCTTAAGGTAATCCTAGTCCCATTGTTTAGAGCGAACTGTTTAGCAATACAACTAAGTACGCCGTACCTAATCCGCCCGCAGCCGTTCTGTACGGACCGTGTGCATGCGCCTTCGTTGATACCACGTGCTCTCTGTATTAATAAGTTACATTCACCTGTTTATACTAACCCTACGTTCAGTAGGCGACTCCGATCTAAATCCAATGCCCCTGCTCACTTAGGTACAAACATGATTTTAGGGGTTGCCAGTTTTGGTCTTTATTTAGTGGAATACTTTCACATATCAACGATTTTATGTAACAATTCATCTTAATACTCTTAACTTTGTAACACTGGTTGTGTTGATTTCAGTCAGAATCCAACTGCCACTGTCACTGGAAACAGTGATGTTCCTGCACGCTGTAATAGGTACGTATATACCGTCTGTGTTTTTCCTCTGTTGTCTCCAGTACGTAACTGTGTGCTTTTTTGTTACCATTAAATAAAAACCTGAATATGCATTCGTTGGACGTATTATTAAAAGCAACTTCCATTTTTGATACCCTGTTAAAACCATTGGTTATTCTCTGCTAACCCGTTAACCGTCAGTCTTAATGTTTTGACATATAGCTACGGGGTGGAAAACGATTACCAATCAACCCATTCCTCTCTGTGTCATGAGTTGGAGTTACAACCTTCAAAACATATGGATTGGAGATACCTGCTCGAAAACACCGTAACATAAAGCGCAGCTACGTATTTCTATTCTATGTTTTGAAGGATGAAGTGATCTGGTTCACTCAAACTCATTTTTAGCCATTTTTAAAATGACACCCACTTTTGGGTCACTTTTGGGTACAACTTCCGAAAATGTTGCAAAAGTCTGGACCGAAACAACTTTTGATTGAATTGGGTATGAACACTTTGCAAATACGTACTATTAGGGCAATTCCTTCATATTAACTTAAATAGTAGATTTTACACAGAAAATCTCAGAATTGCGCTAACGTAATTGTTAACACCTCACAATATCACACTACCATCTGTCACATGTTGTGTCTATTGCAAATTCACGTATTCCTGTGTAAAACCTATCCTCCTCCCCAACGCGATACCACCTGATTCCTGTATTAGTCAGATACATTTAACTGTTTGTACTAACCCTGTGCTCAGTAGGCGACTCTGATCTAAATCCAGTGCCCCTGCTCACTTAGGTGCACACATTAGTTTAGGTGTCTGAGCTTTTTCTAGGCGAAAAAAACGGGGGTGAGGAGAGTGCGGGATGGGGGGGCAAAAGTGGGGGGGGAATCCAAAGTCGTCTAAAATAGCTAAAAACGCAGTAAAAATAGCGATTTTCCTACATATACTGCTATAATAATGCTAAAAAGTGCTCGAAAATCGAGTTTGAGCACCAAAATAGACAATTTGTGACAAAAAATCCGTTAAAGCTCAAAATGTTTTCAATTCTTGACCAAAAATCATGAAAATTTGGCATTTTCTTGGCACCTTATGGTGAGTGGGGGGGGGAGGAGGTCGAGTGGGGAGGGGCCAATAAAAAAGGCCCAGTGTGTTTACGTAGTCGAATTCTTTCACATAGATATGATTTTATGTCGCAAATCATCTCAATGCTCTTTACTTTGTAACACTTGTTATGTTTATTTCAGTCAGAATCCACCTGCCACTGCCAGTGGAAACGCTGATGTTCCTGCAGGCTCTAATAGGTACGTATATGCCATATGTATTTTCCTACTGTTGTCTCCAGTACGTAACTGTATGCTTTTTTGCTACCACTAAAAACCTGAATATGCATTCGTTGGACGTATTCTTAAAAGTAGCTTCCAGTTTCGATATCCTATTAAACCATAGGTTGTACTCTGTTAACCCGTTACGTTTAGGCATACAGCCACGGGGTGGGAAAACGATTACCAATGAACCCACCCCTCTCCTTGGTCACGAGTTGGAGTTACGACCTTCAAAACATATGTGTTAGGTGTAGTAGTGTGCGCAAACATTATAGAGCAAACAGTTTGAACCGTCTTTAGTTTTAGAACTATCCATTTAACACAGAATCCGCCTGTGATTGTAACTGGAAATGTGGATCCTCCTGTTGACAGTAACGAGTAGGTAATACGTTTTTGTCAGAGCTCTCACCCCCCCCCCGGAATTTACCCCTCCCTCCATAAATGTCCCACCAAAATCTACCCTTTCTGGGATTTTTGCTTTACCCTCAGGGTTTTTGGAGCGTTGACTTTTTGCGATTGCAAGGCTGCCACGGGTCCACCAATTTAAGGCTTCATCCGATCGGAAGGAAACAATGCAACTTCATTGCGGCGAAGGTGGGAATTTAGCCCCGGATCTTTCGGTCCTAAGTCCAACGCCTTAACCATTCCGGTACACAGCAGTTTCTTCCTCTCTCCCGGAATACTCCCCCTCCAAAAAAACTGAAAACGCCCTGTGCGTTCTGGTTGAACCTTAGAACTCAGTAAGGACTCCTGGCAACGAATACTTATATCTACATTCCTTTTGCCGTAGCTATGTGCGTAGGACACAGTATAGTATGCAAATCAACCTCTTTACAAAATTTATACATCTGATTAGTTTTTAGCACAGATTACATGTCCAACAGTGATAGCTTTCTTTCCAACAACCAGCTCCTATACTTGCGAAAGGAGATACCAGTCTACACAACAACGCAGTAAGTTAGTTTTTACAAATTCTACTATTTGTCAAATAACTAGTATCACCCGTAAAGTAGACATTAACATGAACTGCTACCATTTTAATTACAGCTAACACTAAATGGTTTTCGTAAAAGTTCTCGTACACGACAAACTGCATTTCTCTGCAGACGTTCATGGATTATTCATATTGCAAATACTATTCGTTCTGGGTTTAATTATAGGAGATGGTTTTGTGCCAACAGGTTTTCGGCAACACGAAAAACTGCACCAAATACATCTGAGCATCAGATTGAAAGGTTTGTACCCACTTACATCTATATTTTCTGAAACCATATGTTTACACTCCCGTGTGCGCAAACGTATTTTTACGGAGTGGTTGACAAACGCCAAATTTCTTTCGTTCTGAGATTGTCCCCTCTCGAGGTTTTTGGTCTCCCCTCTCTGTATATTTGAGGCAGGCTTAAGTTGCAAAAAGTTTCGTGCTCCGTCGAACATTGTTCGTAAAAATGGCTACTTTTAGGTTGGAACGTACCATTTTTCTTCGAGTTCATAGCAGATAGGGTGGCACACTTGTAACTGTCTTGGTTATCCAAGTAGTCATAACTTTGAGACTTTATAGTGTCTATAATTTAGAATTTGCCCGTCTTGTGACAAACGACTCATAACTGAGATAAAGAATGCTGCTACACAATGCTCTTTAACCTCTTTACTTCCATCTAACGCTACTACGTAAGTGTATGGTAAATCTGTATTGGACTCTTGTCTACGTTAATATTTTATTAGAGACTGGCCATGTATTGATTCATTAGCTAAAGCAACCGAACGTTTTTCCGGATATTTTAGCCACATCTACAATAAAACTGGGTTTTCTTTAGTGGGGGGCGCGGGGTCCCCCCCACCTCAGTTATCGGGTCCACTTCCCCATCCGGCCCCTTCCTCATTCACCACTCGCTCCCCTTCCATTTTTTTGGGGGCTTCCCCCCCCACTCACTTTTGGGTGCCCAGAAAATTCCAAATTCTAAGGATTCTTGGTCTAAATTTTTAAACATTTGTCGACTTCGCCAGATTTTCTGTTGTTAAAAAATGCTCTGTTTTGGTACTCAAACTTGATTGCTCAGCACTTTTAAGCATAGTTACAGCGGGATCTAGTTACAGCGCGATCTGTAGAAAACAAGCTACTTTTACAGCATTTTTGGCATTTGCACGTCACTCCGACCCCCCCCACCCCCACTTTTCCCCCTCCGCAGACTTTTTTCGCCTACAGAAAATCCAGATTAAATATGATTTTCCATTTAGCTTTTAATTTCTGTCGTTATGATTTTTTGTCATAGGGTAACCGGAAACCTAGCCTGTGCGCGAACAGATGATGAAGAGAGTGTAATTGTGGACACTACGGAGTAGGTAACATGCGCAGTTACCGAGTGCTTACATCATGTTCCACGCGCGTCCAAATTATTTGTTGGCGGCGGTATATTGAATGTTGAATTATATTTTTCTGGTTGAGAAAGAATCCACAATAAATAACACACTGGCATGCAATCATCTATTCTGGATTTTTTCAACAATAGAACGAAATTACTGTATCAAACTATAAAGTAATATCTGGCTTTTTCCTACAGGGGGGGGGGGTGGGGGGCCCCCCCCCCCGAAATTCGTTCCCCCCCAGACTTGGGTCGCCCCCCCCCCAGAATCGCTTCCCCCCCCCCAGGATTCGGGCCTCCCCCCCCCCAGAACTCTAAAATGCCCGGAAAAATAGGGTTTTGAGGGTAAATTTTGAAAAAATTTTCCGGCTTCGCCGGATTTTTACTTATTTTTAAGCATTTTTTAGCTATTGTAAGCTTAAATTTAAGTTAAAAATAGTTAATTTTTAAGCTTAGCAGCAAAAAATAGCTATTTTTAGACATTTTTTGAAAAATTTTTCTTCCCCCCCCCCCCCCCCCGATTCCCCCCCCCCCCCCCCCCCCCCCCCCCCCCCGCCCGCCCCCCCCCCCCCCCCGGGGCCCGCCCCCCCCCCCCCCAGACTCCGGACCTGGGGCCCCCAGACTTCCCCCCCCCAGAAATTTTTGCCTAGGAAAAAGCCAGAATATGTATGGACAGTTTTATTTTTTTACAGGGAAAACAGCAAATCGTCCAATATGAACACAGATGACGAAGGAAACCATGTTGCCGATACAGCCGAGTATGACCCCTGACCCAATATAATGTGTTTTATTTATTATGTTAGCTGCGCGCGATTTTAACTAGTCAAATAATTTCAATGGTTCAATTTGGATTTGTTCCTGGCGTTGTACTCTTGGTCAACGAAACCTACTATTAATTTAGTTTACCGGTATACTTTCTTTGCTGGTGAAGTTAACTACTTGGCATTAACGTCCACAGGAGCAATAAATGTTTGTGCTGAAATTACAAAGACTGGGCTTGTAAATTCTGGGGTGGAACTCTTTTTATAGACAATATAACAACGAATTGTACACTGTTCCGTCTAACAACGATTATCATGGCCAGGACAAACAGGAGCAGTACGTACGAACTTAATTTGTGTTTTGACTGTAGTTTACCGGTATACTCTTTGTACTGGTGAAGAAGTTAACCATCTGACATTAACGTCTGTGTGAACAATAACTGCTTATGCTAATTTGCAAAGTCTGGATTTGTTAATTCTGGGGTAGTACCCTTTTACAGGCAGTATAACAGCGAATTGCGCACTGTTCAGCCTAACAACGATATTCATGGTCAGGACAAACAGGAGCAGTACGTACGGGCTTAATATGTGTTTTGATTGTAGTTTACTGGTGTACTTCTGGGTTTACTTTAGGCGAAAAAAAGTGGGGGGGAGCCCCCCCCTCCCCCCACTAGTGGGGGGGGAGGTCGAAAAGTGGGGGGGGAGATAAAATGGGCTAAAAATGCCAAAAATACTGTATAAAAAGCCTGTTTTCTACATATGCTGCTATAATTAAGCATAAAAGTGCTCAAAAATGGAGTTTTAGCACCAAAAAAGACGATTTTTGACCAAAAATTTCCGGCGAAGCCGGAAAAATTTTGAAAATTTTGACCAAAAATCCTAAAAATTTGACATTTTCTGGGCACCCTATAGTGAGTGGGGGGAGGAAGCCCAAAAAAAGTGGGGGGGGAACGAGTGGGGGGGGGGTGCTCGAGTGGGGGGAACCAAGGGGGGGGGGCGCCCCCCGCCCCCCAGTAAAATAAACCCAGTACTTTTTGTACTGACGAAGTTTATCACTTGACATTTTCGTCCACAGGTACAATAACTGTACTTCCTTTGTATTTTACCGGTATACTTTTTGTACTGGTGAAGTTAACCACTTGACATTAACTTCCACAGAAACAATAACTGTTTAATATGCTAATTTGCAAAGTATGGGTTTTTGTAAATTCTGGGGTGGAACCATTTTTTACAGGCAGTATCACAGCGAATCGCACACTGTCCAGTCTAACAAGGATATTCATAGTCAGGACAAACAGGAACAGTGCGTACGAACTTAATATCTGTTTTTATTTCTTAGGTACAGACACCTATTGTTTGTAAGCAAACCCGCATTTTTGTTTTATAAAAGCCTCACCTCCAAAAGAATCATTAGTCTTCAAATTATAGACTGTTGGAGGACCCAAGAACCCCCCCCCCCTTCCCTAAGAGTAAAATCAAAAAATAAGTTTAGTTACTGTTCTTAAGTAGCATTTAACTATTATATAAAAATGTTACAGCACTGTTTAACTGGCCTATAAACAGTACGGATTTGTTGAATACTAATTTTTTGATTTCTTATACTAAGGTCGACGAAAGTGTCTACGCACACAGCTGATACGGATACACGAACTAAGCTGTTAATGACGTACCAAGCGTGAGTTTACCTGAGTTTCATTTAATATATACAACAGTACCGACATAATGTCGAATGAACAATTTTTGTTTAAATGTAATTTTCTATTATACTTAAGAATGTTTTACAACACGAGCAATTCAGTCACTTGTCACACACAGCGACGTTCAATTTACATCTTTCTCTTAGATTAATATTTCGATACGTTGTAACTTTTTTGTTTCCAGTGATTCACGCAAAGCCTCTGGCCTGCTAGCTAAATTGCTGATGATGAAGAAGCAGGTAAAAAATTCCACAAGCTCACATTGGTAATGCTAAGCTCTGTAGATTGTAACTAAATTGTGGACTGTGTAATTTCAGGTTCCCCAGGTTGTTTCAGCATACACAGTCCATACTGACACTGTAGCTACAAACGTACGTACGCGCTGCGAGACACTCCTCTTCAGATCTCGATGTCACCCTCGCCCTCTCTGAAGCAACTTTCCCCCCGTGCACAATAGGAATTTCTGTTTCTCGGTTACCGTTTCTTTCCAACAAACAAAAGAATCTACTTTTGACCGGCGGTTCGTCCCTAACATTATCATAGAGTCTGGTCCGGGGGGGGGGCCTTACCGTTACAAAAGTTAGGTGGTACTTGTACCTTGAACAAAAACTTTCGGTACATTTGTTGTTGGCGGCCATGAAGTTTTTGATTCGAATTACAATGCCACTAACTTTAGCGGCAATGGGCACCGAACTCTATGTTAGGGACAATTTTGCGTCAAAAGTAGATTCTTTGTTTGTTGAAAAAACAGTAACCGAAAACGAAATTCCTATTGTCCCGCGAAACGAAAAAATGACATCGAAGAAAAGTGTCTCGCATACTGTAACAGCAACTACGGTGTCGGTATGGATGTATGCTGAAACCTGGGGAACTTTAATTACAGTCACAATTTGGAGCACGAGCAACATTACCAATGTGAGCTTGTGGAAATTTTACCTGCTTCTTCATCATCATGAAGCTTTTGCATGAATCACTGGAATACAAAAGTTATCTGGCGTATCGAAATATTAATCTAAGAGAAAGATGCATATTGTGACAAACTGACTGAATTGCTTTTCGTGTCAAACTGTAGAAAAATTCCAGAAATTATAATGTAGAAAATTACATTTAAACAAAAATTGTTCATTCGACATTATGTCAGTATATTGTATATATTAAATGAAACTCAAGGTAAACTCACGCTTATTTGCATCATTAACGAGATTCGTACTGTATCCGTATCCGCGCTTTAATTTTCGTCGACACTTTAATATAAGAAATCAAAAAATTAGTATTCAGCAAAATCCATACTGTTTATGGAGGATTGTAGTGCTGTAACATTTTTATACTTAAATGCTGCTTAAGAACAGTAACTAAACTTATTTTTTGAATTTTCTTAAGGAAAGAGAGAAGTAGGTCCTCTCAACGGTCTATGGTTTGAGACTGATGATTCTTTTTGGAGGTGAAGACATAAAACAAGTACCCGAGGTTCTTACAAAACACTGGCTGGGTGTCTGTACCTAAGTGAAACAGATGTTAAGTTCGTACGCACTGTTCCTGTTTGTCCTGACTATGAATATCCTTGTTAGACTGAACTTGATATTGCGATTCATGTATGATACTGCCTGTAAAAAATGGTTCCACCCAGAATTTACAAAAACCCATACTTTACTGGAAATTAGCATGTTAAACAGTTATTGTTTCTGTGGAGTTAATGTCAAGTGGTTAACTCACCCGGCCACAAAGTACTGCGACAAATACAAGGAGAGTACAGTTGCTGCAATGGACGAAGAAATGTCAGGTGATGGAAACTTCGTCATTACAAAGTACTGGGTTTATTTTTACTGGGGGGGGGGGGGGGGGGGCGAGGTAAAAAAAAAAAAAACAAAAAAAAGGTTCCCCAGACTCAAGGACTGCCAAAAAAATCGTTCCCCACTTTTTTGGAGCTACATACACCTCACTATGGGGTACTTGAAAATGTCAGGTTTTTAGAGTTTTTAGATCCAAAGGGGAAAAATTTTCAGCTAAAAAAACCGGAAAGGTTTGGTCAAAAATCGTACTTTTTTGAATCAAAAACTCTCATTTTTGAACACTTTACACTCTTAATTATAGCAGCATATGTAAATGTGAGCACACATACAGTATTTTGGCATTTTTTAGCCATTCTCCCCCCCCACTTTTTAGGCCTCCCCACACTGAGTGGGGGAGGCCTTTTCGTAGAATTAGGCGGAGTACGCCGACTACGATCAGGCGCATGGTAAACCCGTGCGTACTGTCCTCTGATCACAGGCCATGAATATCGTTGTTAGGTGAACAGTCATGGTCCTTGTTATACTTTGCTGTAAAGGAATGCCTACCCCGGAAATTGTGAATCCGGACTTTATAATTAGCATAGACATTCTATTCACAGTGTCGTAATCGGATGGTTAACTCTTGCCAAATACAAGTACCGGTAGGCTACAGTCAAAACACAAGTGGGATTCGTACGTACTGCTCCTGTTTGTCCTGGCCATGATAATCGTTGTTAGACAGAACGGTACAATTCGTTGTCCATCTATGAGTTCAAATTTACAAGCTGTCTTTGAAAAAACTGCTTAAAAATTTTTTGCTCCTAATAACATTAATGCCAAGTAGTTAACTTCACCAGCAAAGAAAATATACCGGCAAACTAAATTAATAGGAGATTTTCATTGACCAAGAATACAACGCAAGAACAAATCCAAATTAGGCCATTGAAATTATTTGACTAGTGATTTTCCTCGCGCGAAACTAAATTACATAAAACAACCCCCCCCAATCGGGGGTCATACTCGGCAACGTCAGCATGGTTTCCTAGATCATCTGTGTTCATATTGGACAATTTGCTGTTTTCCCTGTAAAAAATTAAAACTGTCCATACATATTCTGGCTTTTCATAGGCAAAAATTTCTTGAAGAAATTATTGAATAAAAAGGTCTGAAGAAAATCGAGACTACAATGAGAAGAGAAAAAAATTTTCAGAAAATGATGCAAAAAAAACTATTTTTTGCTGCTTTAAACTTAAAAATTAACTATTTTTAACCCAAATTTAAGCTCCCCCCCCCCAAAAAATGCTTAAAAAATGAATGAAAATCCGGCGAAGCCAGAAAATTTTTCAAAAAGAAACGGAAAGAACCCCTCCCCCTCGGGCATTTTAGAGTTCTGGGGGGGGGAGGCCCGAATTTTCAGGGGGGGGGGGGGGCCCGATTCTGGGGGGCGGTAAAGTCTGGGGGGGACCGGACTGCGAAATTTCCCACACCCAGAAAACCAACTTTTATAGTTTGATACAGTAATTTCGTTCTATTGTTGAAAAATCCAGAATAGATGATTGCATGCCGGTATTAGTTCTTTCTCAACCAGAAAATATAATTCAACATTCAATATACCGCCGCCAACTTTTAAATATTTGGACAGCGCCGAATTTTGATATGAAGCGCTCGACGGAAAAAATGTTACTATCGCAGTTACACTCTCTTCGTCATCTGTTCGCGCTGAATTTGGAATTACTAGAGCAAAATGTAACGACAGAAATTAAAAGCTAAACGGGAAAATCATATTGTGTAACCAACTTGGGCAACGAGAGAAGGGGGGTCAGCGACCAAAAATTTTTTGGAAATGCACAAGAAATGCTGCCAAAAAGCTTGTTTCACGAGATCGCGCTGTGACTAGATCCGCTGTAATATGTAAAAGTGGTCAATTTCGTGTATCAAGTACAGAGGCTACAAAACAGGCGTTTTAACGATGAAAATCTGGCCGGAAATCATTGGAAATATTTAAGGAATTTGGACCAGGAATCCCTTGAGATTTTGAAAGATTTTTCTGGTACTTTTTGCACCAAAGAAATGGGGGAGATTGAGCTTCCCAGAAAAATGGTGAATGAAAGGAAGGAAGCAGATGGGGAAAACAACTGGTACTACATAAAGAAAACCCGGACAACAGATGTCTTCATGTCCTTTCGGTTGCTTTTGTATTAGATCAATAAATGACCCGGTCTCTAATAAGATATTAACGTAGACAAGTCAGATTTTACCCTTACATGAAATTGGCGTTAGATGGAAATAAAGTGAAGCATTCAGTTACAGATAAATTTTATGCAAGACAGGCAAGTTCTTATAAAATCTCAAGTGCAAACTGCTTGGATGAAAAACCAAGACAGTTACAAGTGTGCCACCCTATCTATGAACTCGAAGAAAAATGGTACGTTCCAACCGTATTTTTTTTTTTTTTACGAACAGTTCGACTGGTTTCAAACTTTTGCAACTTAAGCCTGCCTCAAATATACAGAGAGGAGACCAAAACTCCGAAGTTGATATTTGACGTTTAATCAACCATCGCAGAAAAATACGTTTTTAAAGATAAAACATATGGTTTCGAAAGGCTATGGGTATGAAAATTGGGTATGACCTTTCAATCTGATGCTCAATTGCTTTGTTTGTGCGGTTTTCATTGTTGCCGAAAAGCTGTTGGCACAAGGCATCTCCTATAGTTAAACCCAGAACTTAATATTATTTGCAATAATCCATGAACGTCTGCAGAGAAATGCACAGTTTCGTGTACGAACTTTTACGAAAACCATTTAGTGACCAGCTATGATAAAATGTGCTTGATCTCTGTACTTTGGAAGATACTGATTATTTGACAAATGAACAAATTTGTAAAGAAACCAACTTGCTGCGTTGTTGGCTGTGGACTTTGGTATCTCTTTTGAGAATATCGAGGAGCTGAGTTGTTGGAAGAAGCTATCGCTGTTGGACATCTGTGAACAAAACTGGTCGAATGTACTCAAATTTGTAGGGAGATTGATTTGCATGCATACTGTGTCCTACGCACGCCAACACGGCAAAAATATGGATATAAGTGATGCCGAAATTACTTACTGAGACTAAAAGTTCCGGCAAAATTTTACCTGAGATATTTTTTGGAGAGAGAGCTGTTCCGGGAGAGGAAGAAACTGCTGTGTACCGGAATGGTAAGGCGTTGGACTTGAGACCGAAAGATCCGGTTCGGCCACGCTGCTTTTGACGAGTTGTGTTTCAGCTCCGATTTCCGGATGGAAACCTTGGACCCGATATTTGGCTACTACATTCGCAAAAAACGCGTTGAAACAGGGATCCGGAAAAGTGGATTTTGGTGGAGCACATTTGAATTCCGGGTGTAGCGTG